>JAHQIW010004750.1:0-101106 GCA_019055375.1 Parelaphostrongylus tenuis
GTATACTTGGCTGTTTTGCAAGAATCACATCGCCAAATGGACGCCCACCGGATATGCTATCACGGCAGAAATGACACTTGTACTCCTAAAACATAAAGAAAAATACATCTGATCTAAGATTTAAAAAGAGAGAAACAAAAGACCTAGAAAGTGACGGAAAAACACGATCGTATAAGGCGCTCACGGCGCAGTGGTTGAAGGTGTTCTGCAACACCTATGTGGTGAATGATTCAATCTCGCCCCAAGGCCCACAAAATCTTCCACCTCTCCAGAACTGGCAGAATTGGTACTAGACTGTCTGGGAGGAAAGCACCTGATTTCATTAATCGGTAGGCCACCACGAGTTACATGGATGCGGTGTGTTGCGCATCTCTCAAAAATTAACTAGAGCTGGCAATTCTATCGGCTCGTTCCATAAATTTGGCACTAGAGAAATAAACGCAACCAGATAATTGAAATTGCATTATTTCAATATCGCTCAATTGCTCAATTTCTTGTAAACATCTTAGTATACAGCATGTCTATATTCGTTTTGAAATGGAGCTGTCATGGAAACAAATTCGCTTACTCTCAGGCACGAATGGCGAGTAGTAAAAAAAGGCTAGTGATGCGCAAGCTCAAAATTGATGGAGCTTGGGGCGATGACACGGCTACAGAAAAGACCGCTAAGGAGTAATTCATGAAGTTCAAAGCTGGAGAGAACAGTCTGGAGGATTACTCTCGCTCGGGCGTTACACAAAAAGCTCCATTGATCTTGTACTCCGCTTCACTAGCATTTTCCCTACGCGCCATTCGTGTATGAGTAACAAGCAACTGTTCCCAAGACAGCGCCATTTTGAAGCATGTATAGGCAAGCTGTGTACCAAAATGTTCGCATGAAATTGCCAAAACGTATGGAACGACCTAATATTATCGAGACGCATTTTTGAACTCTTTGAGGACTGAGCCTTTTGCTTCTCATTAAAATTTTAGTGATCATTCGATAGCTGAAATCTCAACGATACTGATACTACACCTATTTCGTGAGATCTTTTTGATCTGATGATGCAGTGAAAGAAAGAAGGTTCATACTCGGCGGGCAGTTTTTGTCCAGTTAGGGTGTACGAATGGCTTGGATAGAACTTCATATCACTCGCAATTCATGGCGCCAATACGGATACGATTTGTGGATGTTTTTCAATAGAATCTTAGTAGTTACTTGATATCATAAATAAACGTGGTTTTAAAGCAAAGTTCGTTTTTCGATTAGATCTTCAAAGAGCAGTAAAATATCGAAAGGAACGCTCTGCATGTTTGGTAGGCCTAGCAAAATTATTTGGCAATATAAGATAAAGGTAAAATCCTAAGCTATAGAACGTCTGAGTAAACTTTCTTCTACAGTTCTAATACCGAAAACTTAGAAAATTCAACAACAACAAAAAAATTTAAACAGATAATGAAAATAGCGCGATTACACGCCGCGAGTGTGAACTCATTTTCGCTGCTACAGACCACTAGAAAAAATTTCTCAGGAAACAAGCCCAGTACTGGAATCGCCAAGGTTTAAAACTAATGAAGCAGATAAAAGTCTGAAGAAAAGGAAATGGCCCAGTATTCACAAGGTTGAAAAGTGTGGGCCTCTGGGCCAATATCGGATTACTAGTACCGAGGACTTTATAGACTTTACGACTGCCTGCTTCTACAATATAATACATATTAATAATCATAAAGACAAACCGTATCTTGATCTACATCACTTAGACACTCGCTATGCAACCAAAAGTTACATGTGTCACATTGAGTCATTTCCCCGTCTTCCTCCAGTGAACCACAAACGCAGCGCACCTAAAACACATGACTACTAGTAAAAACAGCAACCCGAAACGATATAATCTCAGCACTCAGTAATTACAAAACTTCTTCCTTTGTACTACTAATTAGCAGCGTTATGATTTTCTAACTGTACATCCTGAATTGTTGAATGATATGCAAAACATCCGACCCACGAAAAAAGTTGAACTCGCGTTTAAACATACTTGGGGCACGCGCTGTCACTGCACCACAGAAACCACCGCTTCGATATCACTCTTCGATATTGTCTTCCGTAGTTGTCAGCAACTAACCTTCAACGAGTTGGCCTGATAAGCACATATCAGCATTGTAAACAGTTGAGCAGACAGAATTCTTCAGATCCGAACCCACTGATGGGTGATTGTCGACAGCTCCAATACTTCATCTCGAAGAAAAAGTGGTAACAAGCGGTGGATTGGATAGTGTTCCCTTAGCACGCGCCCCCTTGCGCCTAACACGAGGGTTCAACTTCCACCTGAGGTCGAGAATTTTGCATATCACTCAACATTCCTAGATGTATGTTAGCAATAATTGATCTCTCACCTTGAGTCAAATAGTCTTGAGAACAAAAAAGTAATCAATGAATTGACAAGTCAGATTACCATAACTCGAAAAGTTTTCATCTGAATAGATGTTAATATCAGTACTGTTTATAAATAACATACCGCATCATCCTTCTCATTCGCTTTTCCAAGCGGCCACGCGTCATCTGGATCATACTCACCGACCTGAACCTCATGTTGTAAAACAATATGGAAAACTGCTCTAACGAAGTTTTCTCTTAATCCATAACGTACCGTCCCATCAGAGTGTTGCGACGAAAATCAATATTTATTTAGTGATCAGAAATCAGTAAGTGACGCGGGAAAATAGCTTTATGAGATAATCCTTCTATTGGTCGGCTCATAAAGTGGGGAACTCAAGATGGGCTCAATGGGCTTTCAAAAATAGTTTCAAAGAGCCATAGTTACCGCACCTAGGTAAATGGACGCACAGTACGTTATGGGTGAAACGCATTAGGAACTTGGAAACGGAAACCTTACCCGGAACTTTGAATCGATGTAGTCGAGGTTTGTATCCTGATTCACTAATCTGCTCTCTTTCCTTCGATCTCTTTTTGGCTTCTCGTCTTTTTCGAGTCTTCCAGGATCAGAAATATATCGCGCACGTAACGCCCTAAATGTTAGAGGAAATAACTATACATCAAAAACAACAGATAATTTGGTAACTGACGTGTAAGCTCGTTCGATATCATCATCAGCCAACTCGTCCAACCAGTGGCCCATTTCCGAATCGAAGTTCGCGACTATTTCCGCTTTGCTTATTCGTGAGCGATTTCGTTCAGCGCTAGACAGCAGTCGACAAACACGATGATAGCCATGGATTGCTTTCAACGGAAGACGGCCATCGGTTCGGCGAACTCTGTAGCAACAGCACAAATAAAAACCTCTCACGATAGGATTACATATCCGAATTTCCGATCTCTCGATGACGTACGTGTTCAAGAAGGAAACACCATATGCCTACCTGTAAGCGACTCCTTTCAGTACCTTCCGTATGCCATCAAAGTGTGAGGTCGGTGAGCCAAATGAACCTCTCAAGCCTGTTACATATCAACATTTAGGCGTAGGATCCAATGATTATCTCAAAAAAAGATTGAGCAAATAGAATACAGACAAAAATTAGAATAGACTAACCACTCGATACCGCGCGTGCTATACTACGTTGTCTGTTACGTATAAGGAATACACGGTCTCTGCGCACCTATACGTTCTTCGTTGATTGACAAATCGCTAGCAGATGCAATGGGCTAAATCATAACACTCTAAATCCTTTTTAGTAAGTAAATTTAGTTTAAATCATATTTTTTAGCCTGGTTCTTTTAAGGGCATCTACCAAATAAAACTTATATATAATACAAATAAAAAACATGAACGATAGCCATATAGAAAAGACAAAGAATAAAGCTCTCGACGATGATTGATCCAGGAAGGATATGTAATGCATTCAACTCCATCAAGCACCGTATGAGGTGTAGAACTGCACTTTTGGTTCTTACAATGACTCGCGGAGGCCTACCGATGTAGCAAGCCCAGTGCTGTTGTCCTCCCAGATAAAGTCTACTACGAGGATTCGCAGAAGCCAGAGGGATTGAAGGCCTTGTGAGCTTTGGGCGAGAGATTGAACCACCGTACATCGACCGATCGACCGTGGCGTGTGTTGCACGCCACCTCTAACCATAGCACCGTACGCACCCTTATGTCAGACCAAGGTACAGATCAGGAAGAGTCTTCTTCACGTGCAATGTACAGATGGTTAACAAGATTTAGTACTAGATACAAGCCTTAAGGACGGAGAAAATCGTGAAGCGAAGTCTGAACTTGACGACAAACATCTTGAAACCAGTACTTGGAAAGTCCTTTTCTCGAAAGCTATCTAAGAACTTACAAAAAAGGAGAACAGGACAAGATTCAGGATTTGCACGATTGTCAACCGTTCACTATGTAGAAGACTAACTGGGGAAGGTGAAAATGCCCGATGAGATGAGCGCCATTTTAGACTTAGTGATGAGCAAAAGATAACTGTCGTAATAAATTCTATGCTTACTTCACTTGCTTTTCTTTTTTACGACCCATGTTTCAATCACTGTGCTACGTAACTTATTCTCATTGAAACCAGCAAAAAATGTTGCATTGGGTTATTATACGAATCACTGCACTGATACGAAGCTCTCAATCATTCTGCCAAGTCTTTTTTACACCAAAACATAGTTAGAATGACTTTTTCGTTCCCGACCGATAAAATCAAGTAGTACTTCAGCATTGCTTTTAAATGATCTACCGCCTCACAATGGCTGGGAGGTGTTCTTGGGTGTCGGACTGCGAATTACAGCAGGGGTTCAACCTCTAAACAAGGTCACTCAAACTGTGAAAAGTCTGACGTTTCCACATGGAAAGCCCAGCTAAGAATTGAACGTACCAGGAATGACTACCGGCCCTGGCAGCTATTACTTGCAAAATGGTAATTATAGTAGATGTTCCGCTAAACAACTTCTATTTCCTTTGCGCCGCGCATGCACATATTATAGATAATACAACACTATGTTAAATTTATCGAATAAGCATAACATTGTATCCTGTGGACACTGCGTCAAATAATCGGAAGGCCGACGTAATTAGCGTGTTCATCTGCCCGAGATCGCGATGTACCCAGGACATTGCCGATGGCGACACCCGTCGACGACATGGTTGCTCAGCGGTCAAGGAAGACGGCGATGGTGGAGAATCACGCCCAGAGTAGCATTCATTACTCTTTACGATCCCATTGCTTGCTCGTTTCCTTTATCTTCTTCTTCTCATCTATCGATAATGTTAACTAGGTGTCAAGATATCAGCTATCTGTTACCCCTTCCGATCATGTATCTCGAATCAATCACACACTTTTCGACGTCGTCACTCACTTTCCTTGGCATCAACTTTTTCGTTCTCTTGTATGATTGAGTTCGCTAGTTGCTGTACATATGTGTATATTTTTTGATATGTTTAGGTTGTTCGTTATAAGGATAAATCCTATTCCAAAAATCCGCGTGGCAGGTCAAATCAAGACGACGCAAGAAGCAGTACTCTCTCGCAAAGTGTACAAGACGACGCAACTATCACTGAAACTATAATAGTAATCTCCCTATGATCCATAAGTGCCGTCGAGTGCTCTAAATTGATGACGACCTAAAGGAGCTCTGGGTACGCTTATCTCAGGACTCCGAGGAACAAAACAGCTGAAACCAGCGTAGCTTCATGGTCTTAATCAGCACAGTTCGTGAAGGACGTAGCATCCAAGTATCAAAGGTATCGCAGTACAACAGCTTTGAAAAAAATAAAACCATCACAACAGAGAAATAATCGAACGAAATCGATCATACACTACACAAAAACATAGCATGAGTACCAAGTAGATCAATAGAAAAAGTCAATCGAAACAAATCCCTCTAAACAACTACATCCAACCACTGGCTGCTTAAGTAAGACGTCTTTTAAAAAATTTTAGGAATGAAACCGCAAAAGGTGAATAGACTGAAATACGATACCCTGTTTCTTCTACTAATTTAGAATTTGACTAGCAAACTACCGTCGTTTTTACGCAAGGCGACACCACCTCGCAAGATCTACAACATTCAGATCACCATTGAAGACCAGCTAAAAAAGGTTCGCCACATGAACCACTCTGGAGTTCCCGTATTCTAGTCAACGGAATAAATGTACTTGTAGCTCGATATCAAAAGTAAACAAAATTCATTGATCCTTCCCAACAGAACCTAGGTTGAATAGGGACCGCAAGATACTTCTGCACCAAGTAGGAGATCAATGGAAAAATAAACAAATGAACGAATAAATAAACAACTAACCGCATTACGTGCCATCACAATACGCTTTCGACAATCGCTAATACCACAATTGCAATCTTTGCTAACAGGCAAAGAGTCCGTTCATGTCTATAGTGACTTCGGCTCCTGACGCGATCTCTCCTAACGAGAATAAACCAGCACGATAATTACCGTTCACCGACCTAAACAAAGTAGATGAATGGACTTTCCACCAAACCTCCTTTGGCTTTATCTTCAAATTTTATAGAGAATCCTCTCAATCTTCCTCTCATAGAAGCAAAACATAAGAAAAACTCAGCGATAAGACCTACGAAGGACAGAGCTCTTGACCCTGATCAGTCTCTAAGGCTGCGTCATACATAGAATTCTCTTTATCTTGCACCGTTTGACGTGACTGGATGCATATCTAGCCTTTACAGTGACTCGCGGTGGCCTACCTATGTATCACGTCAGTGGTGCTTCACACACACCCCACAGCCAAGCTTGGTAGCAATTCACCGACCTCGGAGGGATGGAAAGCTTGGCTGAGCCTCGGGGCACGATCAGACCATCGCTCACACCACATGCGTACCTATAACGATACCGACAAACATAACACATAGACTGAACCCACCACACTTCAAGCCTCGCATTCGGTCTGCACGACTGACGAACATAACGAGAAACATTGCCGCGAACAGTGGCATCAATGAAGAGACGAGATGTTAAACAAAGAATAATCGGTGATGTCTCAGTCTTCGAATACTCTTCCCAGCGCTGTTTAGCATCTTTGAAGGATAGAACGTCACCGGCGAACTCACACTATAAGACTTTTTTTTTTTTTGAAAACAGCTATGGAAGAACAAGAAAATAAAAGAACTTCGATAACAAATGACAGTTTCTTTTCTGTTATCCGGTAACACGTGAATATTTGACCCCATTTGCGGGACAAGAAATTATCATAGGAGTAATCATTCGAAAGTTTCTATCTCTAGTTAGCGCGGTACGTAGCCGGTTTTTTAAAACACCCCTTTACAACGCTGTTAAATCCAAAATAAAATTTTGTTTAACACAACCACCCGTTTATTTTCCCATCTCCCTTATGTCTTGCACGGCGAAACTCCTTCCTTGGATTAAAAGTACTCTTTCAATGGCACAGGTCTCGAAGAACTCAAAAATGTGATCGCTCAATTTTACTCAGTTTAGATTGGGAATTTTTCCTCTGCTTTGAAATCAACTCCAGATAAAACGATTGACCAAATACTACGAGATTTTCTTCAAATGTTCGTATGCTATTCGTGCTTGCAGCGATTATGCGGGTGATAAAAATGAATGCACACAGCGAGGGTAAAACACAATTTTATTTTGTATAACACAGCGTTGTAAAACGGTCACGTAGCGCTGTAGCCAGAAATCTTAACTTTCGAATGATTACTAACACTCCTATAAAGAATTCTCAAAAATTCATTCGCCCCTAAATAAGAGAAATGAAGCGCAATGACCTACCAAGAATTCGCCAGCTCGCCTGGTTTGTCTTGTTCGGAGAATTTTGCGCGTCTTCGAGCCACTTATCGTGAATGTCTTCGTCACATCATCTCGCCAAAATTTCTAAGAGAAACGACTCGAAAATAAAACGGGATTTCCAGCGAAAGAGAAGATGTATGAGATCTCACCAACCTTATTCGCACATAATGGAGCAGTACAACTTGGTGGGCATTGTACACGAAGAGCACGATTCACGCACTCCGAATCCGAAGTGCAGGCGCCACGTGTACAACCACATGACAACACCGGTGACTCCCACTCAGGAAACGAACCAGTAGAGATACCTGAATAGACATACAACTTTAGCACATTATTTCAATTGATCCGTCGTCACAGTGTTTTTCTTTCCACCATGCGGATCCCACTACTTCTAGCATTGAATTCGTTTTTCGACTTCTTCGTGAACGGCGTAAGATACTGGTCGAGCGAGTCTCCTTGCAATCTCGAGGGTAGCCTTGCTGTGGCGTTCTATAGGACGTTGTTGTTGACTGCCGGAGAGCAGTGGGGAATGGAGCTCCCTCCGCGCGCGCCGTGACCAACAGCACAACCACTCGGCCACGGCGCCCCATTATGATATGAATCAGTAACGATAATACGTGATAAACTTTCGGCGTTGATCAATCCTGAGGGATGCGCCATGCATTTCTCTTCATGCACCATCGTTGGAAATCGTAGACTGAATGCATATCTGGACCCTTTGCAATGCCCACGGTGGTCTACCACTGAATCAAATTGCAGCGATGATACCCTCCGTGACAGGTTCTATACTGATTCTCCTACCTCGCAGACACGGCAAGCCTAGTGGACCTTGAGCGTGGATCGAACCATCGACCCGTATGCGTCACAGAGCACTTTTAGCTAGTGTGCCAAGCGGGCCCACTAGAAATTAGTAACAGTCAGGAAGAAAGACTTACTCTGAGAAATTTCTTCGTACTCCTTTTCTCGCTTGCTATGGTTCGGTGCTTCACAACATGCTGCTCTTTTCGCTGACGATGATGCAGGCGACCGACTGAAATGCAATAATGACACCTCCCTCTTCTACGTGAATATTATAGAAAATGTTCTAAACGTTGTAAATATTGTGTCGAATGGTAGAAAATTCACGAGCAAATATCCAGTAATGTTTAGTGATATGCAAAACTGTAAAACTTCGGCCAGAGAGAAAAACCTACAGAAAAGAATGGCAGAACAGGAGTTCCGTAGTGCAACGGATAAAATGAGCCCCGGAGAGGTGAGAGCCAGGCTCAACTCCTGCCCAACATTCGAAGTTTTGCACATCACTCAACATTATCGGTACCTATGTATAAACACGATCTACATATACCCGTCTACACATAATATACATATTGATATATATGTGTATGTGCATATACGTACACATGTACATGCATATATACCACATGCGTATATGTGCATTACGTACAATGTATATAATATATATATATATATACGGCATGTGTTATATCATGTGACACACGTATGTTCTATATACATGTACGTAATGTGCATATCGCATATATATACAGATATATAGATATATACATAGTATATACGTATACGCATATGTATATACATAATATGTACGTACAAATGTGCATATGTACATGTATATGTACATATGCGTATATACATGTATATATATGTAATCTGATAACATATTCCGAACTTTCATGAGGTCTGTTATGACCCTTATATAATGCAGGACACCTGTTTCGCCGTTACAGCCTCAATATTTGCACGGTGTGTTTCGATTCAGCCAGTTCCACGGAGAGTTAATAGATCACATCGTTATAAGTGAAGTCTCAATAACACTCGTAAAAGAAAGGTGCGACAATGTACGCTTTACTAGCCACCGGCAATCGACTATATAACAGTGCCCGATGAATGATTTTATTACCTAGAGGCAAGCGCAAATATTTCGGCGTCCATTCCTCTATATAGAGGATATGTCCCTGTGGAACTGATGAACCGAAAGACACCGTGCAACTGACGAGGCTGTAACACCGAAGCAGGTGCCTTGCACTGTGTAAGGGCCATAACAGACCTCATGTAAAGCTCAAAATATATCACCAGATTACACTGTTTGGAGCGAGGCTTCAATGACAGTCAAAAAGAAAGGTATTATTGGTATATAGATAGCTATATGTCGATAGATTTCTTTTCATTTAACCGCTTTTTCGCAGTGTATATAAGTTTAGATATACCCAGTGATGTGATGTGCAAACGCTTCGCGTCAGGCGAGACTCGAACCTACAAGTCACCCTATCCGGAAGTGGGTGCGCTAACCCGTTGCACTACTGACGCCCATTTTGCCTACCGCTCTCTCTACGCTACAATCTAATATCAAAATCACTACTTCGAAAAGCGGTTCTATGGAAAATTCCTGTCGATCACTGAGAAATACTTACCATTCCGCTTCTTTTTCTCTTTCCGCACTGTCATTACGCCGTTTACGAGAGCGTTTCTCATGCCTGCCTCTCACAGGAGAAGACTCAGAGTTGTCATATTTCTCTTGTTGCTCCGGCTTGGATGATTCCTTGCTAAATTTCTTCACAATCGTCTCTCTTCTCCGACTGATTCGATCAGCAGCACGCTTTTTCTCATCGTCCTTTTTTCTCTTCTTCCTCACTTGCTCCCAATTTACAGCCCATAAATTTTCACGGTCTTTGCAAGTCCGCCGATCGGATTTCTCCCAGAGGCTGCTAATGTGCATGTTTTGCAAGTTGATCGTTGTTGATTCCAGAAGAGATGCAACCTGAACATGAAGAAAATATGTCAAAATCGATCGATATTATTTGGTATTCTACATAAACAGAAAGTAACTTTCACCTGTTCTCTGAGCATCTTCTTTATCGCCTCTCGATATCGCTTCCTTATTTCGATCTGGTCCTCCATTATAGACTCGGATGGGACTTTATGCTCTACAGATGGTGGAGACGTCATGGAAATTTGATCAGTAACAGCAGAAATGTCTTGTGACCCCCCTCTTTTCTTCGTACTGTCTTCACATGATAGCGCTACTCCCAACTTTGTCATCGTACCATTAGATGTTCGACCATGGGAAGCTCGAGAGGTGCTGCGAGTAGCAACCCTCGGCATCGGTGACGGTTCTTCTTCGCTTATCTTAGGATCCTCGGCTGCACCACTAGTAGGACGAGCTCGTTTTGGACCATTTTCCTTAAAATCACCACGAAAAACATATTATCACATAATATAAGAATTTTTAATAGCTTCGAGGATAAAGAATTCTGCATAAAACTATTGAAGAAACTACGTCTATAAAGTGAGAGAAGACAATTTACCTGTTTGTTACTGCTCTTCTTTTTGTTATTCGATTGTCGTCGCTTTATAAGATTGGCTATAGCGTTTGCTTTCTCGGGATCCAACATGATGAGCTGCTCAACGATATCCTTAGAATCCATGCTAGGCGTGATTGATATTGATGGAGTAGGCGCAGTCTCACATTCTGAACCATGAGCCGAGGTCGTATCCTCTCGTAAAGATATACAGCTGAAAGCAAACGAGGCACTTCAAAAAAAATTAGAACAATTGTTCAAGCCAGAGTGATCGATGATTAATAACCTCATGAAAGACGTCCTAATCTAAACTGACGGTTTTCATTTATTTTTTTAATTTTAACAAAACTCGCATCACACTTTCATTTTGCGGATCCCAAGACTCAGTTTCTCACATTCTTGCTTAGCTTGAGGATTTCGTTATCTTCATGAACGCTGTAGAATGATGGTCGTGCAGATTTCTTCGCAATCTCGGGCACAGCTAGGCTCGTTCCATAAGGCGTTCGCTGACTGACTGGAGGAGAGTATTGGGAGGACCAGCTTCGCAACAATGATGAGCTCGTCTATTTCTCATAAAGCAAGTAGACTGCAACTCATAGGAGTAAAATGAAAGTGGAACATTACTACTGAAGGACCTTTAAGAGAAAACACGAGAACCTAGCCCGCATCTCAAATTTCGCAAAAGAAATTTCCAATGCGGCGTATGGACACAACATGATCCATGACATGAACATTCATACGATCGAAAAGTTCGAGAGATCGACTTTCTAATAGCCTCGGCATCAAAATTAATTATCAATCAGATAGGTAACTTAGCTCTTTAGCTGGCACGAGGTTGGCAGACGACGTTGGTGTTGTCGTTGTTCGTTATTGTTGATAGATCGCTGTACGGACTGCTGGTTGACGTTTCGGCGACACCGCCTTCATCGGAGCCTGGACGTAAACTGTTTTTGATATTTGTATGAGTCGGTAATAGGATCGATGCGTAAGCATCGCCCCTTGGATTAAATCAGAAAAGCAAGCGCATGTAAGAAGCCAAGTCTCGTGTTACAGTAACGCATCCATCTTTACGGTTCATTCTTTGGATTTTTAGCGTTTATCCAAAACGCTCCAAGGGTTTTGCGCGCTAATGTTTTGGGATCCCACGACAGTGTCGTGATCGTTACATCAAAACCATTATTGTTGTACTTTTGCGCCCGATGAACCTAGAGGTTTGCTTCTATCTGAATTACCATTTTGTCTAGATGTTCGTCTGAAAGAATAAAAATCCAAAAATGAACCGTAAAAATGAATGCGTCCCTGTAAGACGAGACTTGGCACCTTACATGCGCATGCTTTTCTAACTTAATCCTAAAGGCGGTCCTTACGCATGGATCCATTTTATCGGCTCATACAAGTATCGATAACAGTGTACGTCCAGGCTCTGAAAAAGGCGGTATCGCCGAAACGTCAGCCAGCAATCCGACAGCGATCTATCAACAACAACAAACAACGACAACACCAACGTCGTCTACCAATCTCGTGTCAGCTAAAGATCTAGGTTACCATATTTGGTTCACACGATAGTTTTGAAAGTTCGTACTCACCTTGTACTACACTGCGTTTCCTCCTGATCCGCTGGGAGCAGACGAGGCATATCCGCAAAATCCTCATCATTTTCGTACCTTTCTTCACAAACAGAATCGCAACCTTCCAACTGCATCTGAAAAACGTCTTTAACAGGCCTTCAAAGCTCTACAATAAATGGCATGACAGCGCAACAGATGAAAAACACATTATAAATATGCCTAGTGAAACTAGCAAGCAGCACCTCGCGAAGTATTACGTTGGCGAGAAATTTTCCATATTTTTTCGTCCTTGTTGATTTTTCTTCAGAGCTCAATCTTTTGTTTTCAACTATTATTTGAAGCAGATTCTTGCAGCCATTTTGATAAGTAACACTTATGCACTTGTCTTAAAATGGAACTGACCCGAGAACGAAAATGACTGTTTATGCTACACGAGTACTGATACGTGCCAAAGCAGCACTTGAACCCAAACAATACCCGTGTAGCATCAATAATCGTCTTTGCTCTCGCGACAATTCAATCTTGAAACGGATGTATAAGTGTTATATACTGAAATAACTGCAAGAAGCTGCTCTGAATGATAGCAGAAACAAAAACTTAAATGCATGAGAAATAATCAAGAAAAACGAAAAAGTCCAAAAATCTCTTGCCGACTCAATATCATGAAGTAGTGTGTTTCCACAGGTGACAACGATATCCCGCGGTTCCCTTTAACACATTGCAGATCGTGTGCGCACTATACTTTGCATACTGAGTCTGGTGGATTCTGGTGTTACTTTTAGCGCACTATTCCAACCTATCTCATAGTTAGGATAAAAGGATAAAGCTCTCGGCGTTAATCAATCCCTGAGGGATGCGCCATGCATTCGACTTCAATTTTTAACTTCGTTTGAGGTGATTGAATGCACATCTGGCCTTTACAATGACTCGCGGTGGCCTCCCGCTGAACCGAGTCAGTGCTGCTTATCCTCCCAGACAAGTCTGAGACCTGTCTGGTACCAATTTACCGACCCCGGAGGGATGGATGGCTTGGTGAGCCATGAGCGCGAAATCGAACCAGTGACCTCGTGTGCGACGCAGGGCACCTCTAACCACTGCGCCACATGCGCTCTTATCTCATAGTTAAACTAAAGTAAATCAGAATAGGAGCACTGTGGAGAGAAGTAGCTCTGCACACTTGATGATATACAAAAAATCTTCTTCCGCAAAAACTCATTAACCAGTACATTGACAAATGACTAACTACCATTTCATTTCAATAGCTATGAAGAATCTAACTTATTGTATGGAAGGCGCAGATACAAACAATATTGAAATAAAATCATTATAAGCTGCAAAGTCATTTTAAACGCTCTCATTGACGTTTGGATTGGCTCATGATGATCCATACCAAATATTGGCATACACACAGGCTATCGAAATTAAGGTAGACCGGAAACGTAAAGCGCATCAACGACAACCGATCAACGAAAGCTGTTAGCGTCTATATTCCTCGGGATGTCAAACGCTCCACAGGAAGACCACCGACCCAATACTCCGATTTCTTCACGAAACACCTAGAAGAAAGATATGATGGTCGGCCAACCCCAAGAGTGAGGAGGACCCACTGGGCTACTCTTGCACGCGACTGGGAAAAATAGAAGTGTTGCTGGTGCCCGCCGAGTCATTTAACTATCAAACGGGACAGCAGGTGACACAAGTGACACTTCATACCCACATAACGATAGGCAAATTTTTTCAAACAATTAATTCTTCTTTCCACAGCCCAGCAGTCTTTCAGTTATCACGAGATGACTTCGCCAGCTATCACAGTTGGCTTTGATGCGATGAACAACATTTCCTCGTACTCCGGATTGGGGCAGACAGGAGAAAAGTTCGCGATCGTGAATGGGTTAAGCAATATACTCCTCTGCAATGATCATGTTCTTATCGCACTTGAAGACGCCAATGGTGCCCTAGAACTACAGGTATTCATTCCATATTTCTTCCTCATCAGTAGCACTGCAGCTAAGTCATACGCGTTGATATCCACCTATTTTGGCATGAACTCGATGGTGAACTTTCGGTGCCTCTATATCGCTTTGACTGAGACAAAATATAAAATACATTTCAATTATCCTCCTCCTAATTCGCACTTCCTTCTACAGTTCTCCTTTGTCTATAATCCCGCAGTTCTTCTATTTATCGAAAAATAACTTCTTCAAGATCACAGCTCGCTTTTTGCGAGGTGAACACCTGTTTGTACTCGCAATCGGCAACACAGGAAAAGAGAGCGGTCGCGAGTGGGTTGAAAGCTTAATCATTGGATGCCATGCCGTACTTGGTATGAGATTATCTTCCTCCTACATCATATAGTTGCGTCACTCTATCATGTTATCTATTGACCGCTTCAGTGCAAAAATATGAAAAGTAAGTGAGCTCTCTGATAAGCATCAAGACAAAATTCGTTCAGAAAATAATCTCCCTTCAAATTTTTAGTACTATAACACGTTTCTTGAGAGGCTTTATTTAGTCACAAGTATCACCATACCATAAACAGACCCACTGACTATCAACCAAGCCAGGGAAACTTTGGTGAAATTTCTATTCGCTTCCTTTCTGCAGCATCTCCGATCACAGAGGTGCTCTTACAAGCAAAAGATCATAACACTTCTCAGCTACAAGTTATTTTGATCCTTTTCAGCGAATAAATTTCCCGAATAACTTGTAAGACAGTTCCGTAAGGTGAGTTAGATGTTCCTCGAAATGTTCATCTGAATCTTCAGATGAAGCCTTGATGTTGGCCATATAAACCGCATCCAGATATTTTCGAGTTAGCTGATTTTCTAGCGAAATTAGGATTGCAATGCTATTCCACTAATATGTCTATTTGGTACACCTAACGCGATTATAGCTCTAAAAACATCTCTGACGAAGAAAATTACTGAAAAATAAGGTCCAGTTGCACGCTCTTTTGCTAGATTTATGAAGTTTTCGCAGTAAAAGCTCTATTTGGAAACTCATATTTGAAAAAGATCTTCAAAAATTTTGAGAGAAAAAAAAACTTCAAAACAGATGAAATTCAAGAAAATTGGCTGAAAAGAATGAGAATAATGAGTGTTATAAGATACCGTAGGTGGGGTGAGTGGATGACTACTTGGTGGTGATCCTGGAACGGATTGGATTCCGGAATCTGGTGTTGTTGATGAGTCACTGACTGGAGCTGCCCATTGACCAGAAGCAGTGACACGAGTAGATCGCGAATCGTTCTACAACAAAGAGATTGATTTGAAGACGATACGGTCAGTTAAATGAATGAGACAAAAAGTACTGAAGAAATTCCATGCACACCTATAAAAAAAGCGTTACATGAAGCCCTTGAAAGCTTAGGATAAGCCTTTCGCTTACATTGACTCAAATGACAGTTGATGCTCCCTACTATTCAAACTTGTCTCGACTGTATTTTTGAGAAACAAGTCATGATGACCAAGACCAAGAACTAATCGAAGCAAACATACTCAATGACTACTGCAAGTTATACAAAACTGTAGAGCCCGGGCGGGAGTTGAACCTGCACTCCCATCTTTTCCGGCGATACAGAAAGACAGAACAGGAGCCCCGTGCAATAAACACGCACACAGAAAAGGTGAGATGCTGGTTCAGACCTGCCTACCCGAGGTTTGAAGCTGCATATCAAACGTCATAATTCGTATGGTTCGCAACATCATATCACCGCTTAGAGAACGATTAAGTGAAGTGGAAATTAACATAGCTATTGCACTCCAATTATTTCCAAATAGAACATTAGCAATTCTGATGCATTCCAAAGAGAAACAAAGTAAAAACTGAAAAGTTTGCAGTAACAATTCCAACACCTTACGTAACGCACCAGAAACCCCAAAAAGATAACTAACAGAATTATAAAAAATAACAATAAGCCCACCAAATACAACAATAAAAACAAATTCAACTTATAATATAACACTTGCAACCCTACATTAAATAACTGGGTCTAGTTATTATTTGTTATTTTACACTACTTTTTGTTCGCTACCTTTTTTGTAAGTGTTAGAAAAGCTGCTGAATGTCGTATATAAAGTGCTAAAGAACAAGAAAGAAACAGCTGGCGCAGTACCTGCGAGCCAATTTTCGTAGATGGAGTAGGTTGGTTCTGATAATGCATGATATTCGGTAAAGGTGACATTGGCGATGAGTCAAGCTGAGGTGACGCCGACGAGACAGACAAACTTCGAGGCTGAAAACCCTTCATATTTAAATGTGGCTGGTAAGGAATTCTTTGACTGCCTACGTCCTCCTTAAACTTTTCTAATCCTATTCTACCATAAATTTGTAGACTGAAAGTGATACACTTATGATGCGAATCCTAGATACCTATATCGCTAAGCCGAGCGTAGATTGGTGATAGTAGTAGTGCAAGTAGCGGTAAACTGGCCGTAGTTTCAGCGACTTTGCCCTCTTCAAAGCCTGGAGCGAACTGTGCAGTCTAACCCTTGGAGAAGGCGAAGTCGCCGAAACGTCAGCCATCGAACTGCTACAACTACCACTATTAACAATCTCGAGTCGGTTAAACAAGATAGCTCTTAAGACTTGAACATATGCTAGTTTTTAGCGCTGGGATTTGTATGAAGTCAAACATTTTCAGCAATAAAATTTTGTATTACACGGTGGATCACTAAAAGATACATTTGCATAATAAATCATGGCCATGAAACGGCCGATAACATCCAACTGGACAGCATCACAAAGGAAGAAAAACGTGGCATTTGAAGAAGCTTACTGAAGAAGCTGCGCTTCCAATTTAAATCACAAAAGTCCACCTGCGAATTACATGGACTGGACAGCGTATTGTGTACTGTTGGCGGAGCATAAGCAGCTTTGAAAGAAGTCGTCTGAGGCCACGATGATGCCACTGGGAATGTAGTTGTGGCCAACGGTGTTGGAGAAATCGCCACAGAAGCATCACCGCCCTGTTGAAGCCGAACCTGGACCTTAGCTGGTACGAGGACCTTAAAAAAGGGAAATTATGAAAACTCTCAACATTGACATAAGTGAGTCTTGAAGACTTCGCTTAGCTAGCCGACGCGAGGTTGGCAATAGTGATAGCAATAGCAGCTCGATGGTTAACGTTCCGGTGACCTTATCTTCAGAGCTTGGACGTACATTGGTACCATGTAATTTAAATGGCTCATTAAAATACCGATGACTTTACATACGACCTAATTCAGGTCAAAAGATCGAACGTATACGCGCCAAATCTCGTGTGGCAGTGACGCACTCGCCCTTCCGGTTCAAAAATACCGCATCAAGACATCGATAATCCGCCTGGTCATTCAAAATGTCTGATACTACGTACGTCCAGGCTCTAAAAAGGCGAAGCCGCAGACACGTAAGCCATCGAACTGCTCTTACTACAGCAATGACTCCTGCTACTATTACCGATCTCACGCCTGCAAAGGAAGACCAGTTTTCAGGATTCCTATATCAACTACTAATTCCGAATTTCATGAAAAGTCAGTCTTCTAAACTCTTAGCGCTGTGCCTACGAACATTCTAGCTGGGCTAAATAAAAAAAAAACCGGTATGCGAATCTCAAACAACTATTTGCACGATACAAGCCTCTTCGATATATAAAGGCTAGGAACGATTGAAACCAAAGCATCTTTGCTACTTCCTTACGGATTTTCGTGTCAGCTATCCTTTGCAACTCCTTCTTTTATCCCCCTATGCAAAAGAGAATGCTATAAAAGAGCAACACAAAGGAAAGAGTCAATTTTATCTGACCGCTACTTGCGGTGTTATAATGTTCAGATATACCCAATAATGTAGAGTGCTGTGCAAAAACGTTTGCCTCAGCCGGGATTCAAACCCAGATATCACTGATTCCGGGAGCGTATGCTAACCGTTGCACCACCCGCGAACTCTTTTCTTTGCTCAATAATGTAGAATGCTGTGCAAAAACGTTTGCGTCGGTGGTGTACGCTCCCGTAATGAGTGAGATCTGAGTTCGGATCTCGGCTAACGCGAACGTTTTTGCACAGCACTCTACATTATTGAACAAAGGAAACAGCTCGCAGGAAGCTCCGCAAAAACTTCGAAGAATATAAACGTCTAATGAAGGCGGGCTAAATCCGATTGCTTTTTTTTTGCTCACTAGTTATTCCTCCGTTCCTAATCTACTTGCCCTCTGCGAAATCACGAAAGTTTAAAGCCGTATGCAGTAGAAAAATCCAGTTGCAAGAAATCCTATTATCATCAGCCACCGTCCTTAGAGTACCAAATGCTCATATTCATCTTTTTCTACCCAACAATTACTTGCAATCACAATAATTCGGAAAAGCGGATTACTGGATACTATCCTTCTCTGGAAGGGTAAAGAACCATAAAGGAACTGGTCGGATAGGAGAGAAAACACCGGCGCATACCTTTGGATTTTCGCCTTGTACAACAATCGGTGCACCTTGAGGATAGACTCCTTGGACAAGAAGAGGCTGAGCAACTTTTCCAGGATTTGCTCCCGCCGGTGTTAAGGTGGCTACAGCAGGTTGATGACCATTACTTGTCCTAGTCACTATCGACGCTGTTGGTGTGCCCTGACAAAAGAAAAAATCAATAGATCAAATAACAAATTCACTTTTTCTCATGGAAAGCCGTCTTCTCTAAGAGGCTTACGCGAGATTTCGATGGGTGCTTTCATTTCTTATGTCAAAATTCTACCAGTATTCGACGCGTTGGTTCAGCCAGGTTTCTCAGATCATTAACATTTACAGCTATCTAAGCTAAAGCTTTCACTTAAGATGTTGCGCTGCACATTCCATGTCATGACTGGGAATTAACCCTTTCGAGACCACGGACCCAACCCTCTGCGTCTCTAACTCCTAGCGTGCCGCGCCTAACGATGGCGTCTAACAGTCGCACGCTGGGGGTTAAAGACGCAGAGTTGGGTCCACGACCGAAAGAGTTGGAAGGGAAAATTGACGTCACTACCAACCATGATAACAGATTCACAACGTTGACTTACTTAACTCAAAAGAGAAAATATACGGTAAAATAAGAAAAATACGTAGAGAAACTGCAGAAAATGGAACATACCGTAACCGAATTCTGCTGGTTGTTGGTGGCCGATGGACGAATCAAAAGGCCGAGGTATTGGGTTTCGCCGTTGCCATTTTGTGCTGAGCTTCGGAACATACATGGTACGGCCTCGTAACTCATTAGTTATCATATAAGCTCATCGTCGAGAGGCCGTTCTGTCATGAGAAAACATGATGAGGGTGAAAAAACGATCGTTGAAAATTGCAAAAGCCGACGACAATCGCGCGACACGAGAGCCATCTTCCAAATGAGATCAAAAACACGGAATTTTACGCAAAAATGCGGAATTGCTTCAATTAAAAAAATAAGTAAATAAATAAGCAGAAAGACGGACTTCTACACAATAATAAGGAAACAAATTTAATAGACAAAGGGAACGCAACTTTACGCAAAAATACAGAACCACTTCACAGAAAAGACGTAATTTTGCACAAAAATACGGAACCAATTCCAATGGAGAGGAAGGAGCTCAGAAGGCGGTTATGATCCCTGAAATTACATAACCACGTGATCTACTCGGCGCATATTACCCAACAAACAAAGTGAAATGGCGCAATAACTCGAAAAAATCAATTAGAACTGAAGAGGCGAAGGGGGAAGGAGGCGGGATAATGGCATGACGAATTCCAAAAAAACCAATAGTAATTAAAGGGGACAATGACGACAGGGTGCATTTAACACGCTATCTATTCAGATAATATGGAGACAGATCAAATAGATCAAAAGCACAAGAGAAAATAGGGCTCCAGGAGAAAAGAAGACAGTGTTTAGTGATATTTTAGGGAAGAATCCGAACAAAAAAAAAAAGAAAAAAAAGGAAAAAAAAGGAAAAAAGAGGAAAAAAGAGGCGCTGGCGCTGAAATCAACGAGCAAGTGGGCGACGCGACAAGCTCATAAACTAGGGAGGAGATAATTCAGGCGAGCGTCTCGATGAAACGGCCATTACGAAGTCGGCGACACATGTAAAAGCCTCTTCTGGCAGGCCTAGGCCTAAGCCTAAGCATAAGCCTAAGCCTAAGCCTAAGCCTAAGCCTAGGTCACAAGGAGAGAGAACACCCGGGAGAATACTACCCACCCGGATGACGTCAGCAACAGTCGCTTGAAAGACGACGGTTATTGTTTCTGCTCCCCGAGAAGGCGGCAACGCGGCAACGGCGGCCACGGCGGCGGCGGCAACGGCGCGGGCCGGTGGTGGATTCTGAGCGGCTTGGGGTTGACGTCCAACGACGACGACGACGAGATAGTGTTGACGATCGGACATATGTCGCACGATGGATGACGTGCCGACCTAACGAGAGAGTACGCGAGACGCGGAGGCACCCAGAGACGACAGAGCAAAGATGGGTATATAATAACGATTAGTGGCACTCATGCGGCGCGGCGACTCGCCAGCGGCCGCAATGCGGTTGCGCAGCGGTCGCAAACAGGTTGACGTCGCCCGCGGCGGCCGCGTCGGCGGCGTCGGTCCTCGGTGGGCGGAGCTCTCCCACTCCAGTCCTTGGGTCCGTCCGTCAGGCCGTCCGTCTGTCGTCTGTCTGTTCGTCTAGCCACATCCAGATGCAGGCAGTACCCAGTCATACATTAAGGAGTATTGAGGGATATACAAAACGTTAAACCCTGGCCGGGAGTTGAACCATCGTCTCACCCATATCGAGGGACACGTTCTACCACTACACCATTGAGACCACCGCCTCGCTACCACTCCCCTTTTGATATAAACTGTCGGAACTGTCAGCAACCGACCTTCAACGAGCTTTAAGTCTGGTGAGTACACATGGCATAGAACCAAGTCAAGCTGACAGCTATTTGAGTACCAAGTGTACATGAACATCAAGAAAGCCGGACGGGTCGCAGTGAGCGGTAAGCGTGAAGATCCGCCCGATCAAATCACTGAGTACAACTGCTCTCACTAATCGACCGGGTCGATAAGTTTTCAAATGACTTGGATAACCTTAGTTGGACGATGAAATCGGCGAAAGAGTGATCTTGGAGCAGGATCTCCGATGGTGAACTGGTTAGCATTCGCCTTTCGCCAAAGTGTGAGCTGCGGGTTCAATTCCTGCCGGAGGTCCACAGTCTACATCCACTCTCTACTTTTAAATACCTAGTTATAACACCATAAAAATGGTACAGAAGCAATAAGATCGGAAGAATTCTTGTAGATTGGTTTTTGGTTGGGAGATCCTAGGCAAGATTGCAATCCTGGCAGCTGCAGGACACAGATAAAGCTTCTGACTCGACGAATCTCTGAGGGATACGCCACGTATTTGGTTCACTTAGGCGTCTTTGATGCAGTGAGACGCGTAATTATATCAATAGATGACTTCTGCTGAGCTTAGTGAAATGTTTAAGCCAGTATTTTTACTTACTGAGAGAAACACAGGACCAATTTCCCGATCAAATAGAATGGAAAGCCTCGTGGATCGCAGAGCGACCAGTCCTTGTTTGTGGTCTTCCGTCCGCCCGATCCATCTGTACGTCTGCCTATCCAAACCTGGGCATTGGCAGTATCCATGAGTGATCCTGCATGTCAACAAAACCGCACGGTTTACGTTGGCGCTAAGTGTGAAGATCCCCTCGGTCAAATCAATAAGAGGAGCTGTTCACTACTAACTGATTGGCGAAATTGGCAAGGTTTTGGATGAACTAGCTATTGTTGGATGGATGAATAATTGTGGAATGAGTGATATCTGAAAAGAGACCCAGCATGCAGTGGTTAGCATACTTTCTGGGAAGGGTGAAATGCGGGTTTAGCTTCCCTACCGAGCTTCAAATTGTTTCACTTCACTCAATGTTCGTGGATATGTAGTTATAACATTACAACACTCTTCAAAAACTTCAGATAAAAGAAAACTTGTAAAGTAGTTTTCGGTTTGAAGATCTCAGGTTACAGAGTTACAGAATGTGAGCGAACAGAAGGACGGAGGATACAGTTTTCGACATCGTTCATCATTCACTGAAGAATACAGCACTGTTCGGCTCACTTACGTTTCGTTGAGGTCGTGAGAGATGCACAACTAGTTTATCAGATGACTTCTCCTTGCTTTCTCAGATGTCTACGTGAGTGTTGTAATTCTCCTAGATAATCTAGTACAAATATCCCGATCACATGTAATAGCTGTACGGAGAACGGGAATGAATCAACGAGGACTTCTTTTGCAAGGTACCTAGAGGTAAAAAAGCGTCTGGTGTTGATTCCTCAGTAAGGCGAGATGAATTCGACCTCATTCAACATCGCAAAGGTGATAGAACTCATATATGGCTCATATAATGGCTTGTGACTACCTAACGACCTATCAAGTGTGAACTTCCGCAGAGATTTGACACCAATTTCTTAGCTTCGAATGACGAAGAGCTTGCCTTACTTATCACCTGGAACCGACCTAAAATCACGTGCGCATTGGAGTGCACGATTGATTACTGCGTTGCAAACGGTAGCAATGAATGCTAAGGCTTAGAGCTTTCGGCATTGAACAATCCCTGGAGAGAAGCACTATGCATTCGACTTTATGAAATACCGCTTGAGATGACTGAATGCATGTCTGGCCTTACTAATGGTTTCGTCCTGGCCTACTGATATAGGAAGTCAGTGCGACTCTCCTCCCAGACAAGTCTCGTTTTCCTATTCGACGAGCCCGGAGGAATGAAAGGCTTGCTAAGCCTCGAAGAGCGGGGTCGAACCGTTGATCAAGTGGGTCGCAGGCACCTCTAACTACGGCTCAACATGCGCCAACGGCAGCACTATTTGGCACAATTATCAATTAGGCACATTCGCACTTTAGAACCAGCGTTCTTACTGAGTGACACAATGGTGATCATGAATGACTTATAAAGATAAATGCATGGAAACTGAGACAACTTAAGTTTCAGCGATAATTTTGTGCCAAATGCACGTAAGTAACCGCATCGGAACCGTAGACGCTTGGCCCTGCATCTGTAACTGGGAACTCTGGACAGTCCACCCCATCTCCTCTGCATCTTTAACAGCCAGCATGCCACTGTTAGACGCAAGCGGCTGTCATTGTTAAATGCAGCATTCTGGAGGCTAGAGATGCAGAGGATGTGGCTCCCACGGTCTCGAAAGGATTGAAAAGGAACTATGTACAAACACACGAAGACAATCTGAGGGAGGCATCGAATGAATAACAAACGTAAGTTCGTCTTAAAATAATGGTTCTTTGTTGGAAATCTCGTAAACTTGTCCATGAATCTCTTCTTTTCGTTTCGTCATCTTCTACATAACTACTAAACAGGGTAGCAGCACTTTCAATCGACTGTTGTAAAATCTCGTTCAAAATCAATACATGGTTACAGCATATTTTAAGCCTTTCATGAGGTCTGATATGACACTTACGTAGTGCTAGACACGTGTTTCAGTCTTACGACCTCATCAGTATCACGACGCTTTTCGGTTCGGCCAAATTTTTGTACCTCCTACGTATGAAGGAATCGACACCGAATTAGTTGCGCTGCTTGCATAGTGAAGAGTTCACCTTACAATGCAATGATACAAATCACTGCATGTCATCTAATAGGATCATCTGATATTGCAGTGATTAATAGTCGATTCCACATGCCTCTCGGTAAAAAAAGAATTTATCAGCTAATTTGTGTCAATTTCTCTTTATAGGGGGTATATCCCCGAAGAATTGGCTGGACCGAAGGCATTATGCTATTGATGAGACTGAAAGGCCGAAATATGTATCTAGCATTTACAAATACCATTACCTCATGGAAGGCTCAAAATATGCTGTCAAGATTCACTAAACTAACTGATGAGCCATTCTATATGACGTGGACTTTATTTTAAAAAAAAACGAATAGATTAGAAGCCAAGGATTGAGTCAACAGAGATAGATACTGTCATAACCGTCACCATTCCATAGACCATGTGTGAATCAACCTTAACCTGACAATGATAGTATCTCTCCATTATAAGTCAGAAACTTTTTCCCTCAAGTCGCGAGATTGCTGTGCCAGGGCGTTCCCTGGTCGCTACCACAGCTAACGGCCTACAATTCTTTTGGAACAGATTAAACACTTTATTACATAGATGATCAAAAAAACTATTTGAGAAGTTAGTGAATAAAAGGAGGTAGGAGAATTTACCATTCACATTATTCATCCTGGGATCCTAGTCAAACAGCATTGTCGAAATGGAAGGAATCATTGCAGACAGTTCCCTCAATGAGATGTAAGGTAATGGTACGATAACATTACGATAAAATAACTGAGGTAAAAAATCACTACTGATTAGTACATCTCTTGATCGAAAAAAATTTCGTCAAAAATGAGATGCTTTTATTTCCAGTGTTTCTTTTTTTCAAGACCGCGCTCAAATTTCAATATGCCTCATAATTATTTGAACCAACATGTCATGTGGTCTGGTAATGAGAGGATTGGCTAAAAAGACTGAAAGACGACGGTTCTGCCCGACTGACGAGACTGTAAGAAAAGAACACGTGTATCGGGCTGTACATGAGCCCATTACCAGACCCACGTAAGATGCTGGTTCAATAATATTTATGATATATTGAAAATGAGAATAAATGATTAGAATGACAGCATCAAAGACAAATGGATTAAAATTTCCTCAGAATAAAGTAATGCGATACGAGTGAAATACTCTCAGCAGAATAAACAGTATCCAATTACAGAATACGTGTATAGTCTTTGTGGAAATTAAAAGGCATGCAGGAATACTGATTGAATGGTCGAAGATTCCTATAACCAAGTATAAATATTTTTCAACAATATCAGCAAAAAATTGCCATACCATATAATCACTAGGTATTTATTGCCTCCTCCAAAAGAGAATTGAGAAAAGGAAAGTGTTGACTGAGTTTCTATTTCAAAGTGTGAAGGGTGGGCTGCCTCAATGACGGGCATTTCACAACAAAGAAAGGATGCTCAAACGAAAAAATCGCGGTGTGATTAATTCTTCGATTGACAGAATAAAGAAGCGATCCAGCTGGCCAGGGTGGTGATCGTTGAACAAATGAATGAATTCGAGACATTCCTAGCCTTTCAAATTGACGACCACCATATAGGTAACCGCTGACATTGGTATTAGTCCACACAGGAGAGCACAGTGGACCGTATGTACACTTCCTTCGTCTGACAAATACATCTACGATAAAACTTTCAGTAGTGATTTTATACTAGGAGATGTGCTATACCTTTGACCTCATCAGGCATCATCTGAGAGGTGACTGAATGCACATTTGGCCTATACAAACACATGTTAGGGCCTATCCATGTTTAAGGTAAGCACTGGTATCCGTTCAGACAAGTCTGATACAAAATTGCCTACCGTAGAGCGATGGAAGGCTTAGTGAACCGAAGGCGCTAGATCGAACCAGTAATGGCTACGTGTGTCTTTGAGAGCACCTCCACCACTGCGATATACGCGTCTTATTTTTCATCTTTTCTTACCGTATAGAATCGATAAAATTTGCACAGTACTCAATTTGGTGACTTCTTGACATTACTAGTCAATAGAGATCTAGGAAGCTGTACAGTTGAAATCGATCGTGACAAAAGTCGCGCTTAAGATCTTTTTTCGGCACTGTGATGTTTGCTCTCAAATCCACTGGTTCTCAAAACAAACACGATTCGCAAGTCTTCTCGCTCTACTACTCTATCATCTTCACCGGGATTTATTAGCACTTAGGGTCCGGAGACAGTTTCTGACAGAGCCCTGAGAACTTCTTGATAATTAGAGAGTTTAAAAACATGATCATCGCAGAGAACAAATGGACTTCTTCTACATAATCGAAAGTGCACATGAATATTCTACTAGTAGATTATTAGAGTTGTTAAGACGTAAAGTTTTCGGAGATATGAAAGCTAGATCGAAAACTTTGAAAAAATCGAGATTATATCCCCTCAGTTATAAACTTTAATAACGCGTTGGCGTGTTCGAATAGACAAATACCGTTTGTTTAATTGCTTTCATTATTTAAAAACGACTTTCAGTAAAAAAAAATTGACGAAAGCCTACGATTTTCATAAAATAAAAAGTAGTTCGACAAAAAAGATTCATAAAAATAGGATTTCGACGTGGCAGAATAAAAAATCATGTATTGATTCCAAATCTATAGATATTAGAGAGTTTTACTCTAATAGAAAAACTTTACTTTGACCGAGTTATGCTGTCTTAGAGGTGAACGAGGCCTCACATTTAATTCTAATTCTCTGTAAGATCACCTTCAATCAAGATCTACACCAGGATATTGCATTACCATTAAAATTCATATCAAAGCAAATCAATTGATCCCGAGAAAATCCTCTATGGTGTTCGTTAACAGCACGAACTTGATCCTTGAAACGTTTAATCAACTGAGATAAACAAACTGATGTATTGAAGGTCTTACCTCAAAAAATATCGGGATCTCAGCTCTTATTTCACTCGTTGTCTCGCATCTATTACCCACAGAGCTGTCCAAGTCCGCATGCGGCATTTACAAAAGTCTTTTGGCTTACGAGTGGTTCGAACTGCAAGTTGAGATCTTTGTCTTTTTAGTGAATAGCATGGACAAGTGGTTCGACTTGACCAGCTCTAGGATGCTAATATAGCGCTAATGGAGCGTTTCTAGACTTTCTTCAAACACAAGCGTCGGTTTATGAGAATGATAAGGAGTTAATTTGAGATAGAACTATTGTTAAGATGCTGACAACAGGATGGAAGGTCTAGCTAACTCCGGTTCGAAAGTGGGTAGAAATTCTCAAATCCAAGAGAAATGTCATCGATTCTAATTAAACGAAGTCGATGCATGACGCAGTTTGCTGGCATTGCATCATTTTTTTGCTTCATAAAATTATCTCTCTATGCAAGGGTAATTGATTGAGCGAGAAAATGAGTGACATTGGGGAACCAACGATCATTTCAACTATGATGACATTCAGATTGATGACTGAACTATTCAACGACGTAACAACCGAATTCTGAGAGTGTGCACGAGTAAACTAAGTATGCTTGAAAACAATGTTCTGGGAAAAGTTCTCGGGCGGAAATGGAATCAATAGTGGACAAATGGACTCAATAGATGTAGGCTGTAGATGTAAAAACAACTCATCGATGCTGACTACGCCATTCGTACCACCCAATTATGAGAGTTGTCCAGTCGTTCACGAACACAAATATTAAAGACAGCTGGAATAAAACCTATGGATTCACCAAATCCTCATCTGAATCTAAGACTACGGATTGGATCAAGACGTTAATAAAATTCAAGCAAATTAAAACAATTTAAAAATGTAGTCTTATTCAGCTTTGAAGTAGAAACTTCGTCATTTGATTTCTGTCACGATCTCCAAGCGTCTTAGTGTTGAACACAGAAAATATTATGACGATATTACTACAGGTAATATCAAGATTAGTAGACCTTAAATAGTCTGACAATACGATCATCTCCACATGAATAATAACATGAATATCTATGAATTTCAAAGAGAAATGCACTGAACTGTTCGCATTTCGTGCTTTGCCGGAGAAACTCCGAAAGTTTCTAATTGTAAAAAATTTGGATCTGATGAAATTTTACTCAGGAGGAAAATTTGCGAGTTTTCCCATTCACCATCGTCACTGGTGGTTGTAACTTTGGCATTACGCCAAACGTCTTGAATTCTCTCTTTGGAAACTCAGCACTCGTTACGAAATTTGCTACGATCCGATGATTTGAGAGTTCCAGAGGTGACATGAAGTTAAGAGCTCTTTTCTAGCACTCACTTATCGATTTCACTTCTTATTTTTATGGGTATTCCGAATTAAGGAACGAAGCTAGTGAATAAGCAGAACTTAGAGGCCGCCTACTCAGCTTTTTTCTTTCATCTCGAACATATTTTGCTGGCGGCGATGGTGTCATTATATCATGGAAGCTGAATTGGTGTCGCTCAACGGAATGAAATTGGTAGATGGAAATTGATTTGACATCACATTCTTTCCATGAAATCGGCTTGGCTATAGTCCTCTACTCCAGTTGATAAAAGCATCACTTTTCTACATCGACGATCTAAGATCACCGATGGTGTCCCCATACATTATGGCGTGAAAAATCAAATCAAGAAGGTCGAAGTCCGACATGATCCGTCAGCGATTGGATTTTCCGGGATACTAATTGTCTGGCTGAAAACATTGTCTTCTGGTTGGTCAGAATTCTCTATGGAGATTCTAAACAGAATATATGATACTCGTTGTATCCCTTCAAGTGTAGATTAGATTCAGGATCTGTGGAAGGCTACTGAGACGAAAACTAATTTTAGTGCACCCATATCCACTCAACGATCAATTGGGCAGGCGATATGATTAAGCGCTCAAAGTAATATTCATTCATCTCAGATATCAAAACGCGTATGCAACACAAGTTTGCTTCCTCGATGCATTGACATTACTGAGGAAGAATTTCCACAAATATTATTTTTATTGGTCCTTTGAACTTTGTTTATTACTCATCTTCCCTTCATAGCAATACTCCCATTATTGTCATATTCAACGTTGATGGAATTAAAGTTTAAAATACGATAAGAAATGTTTGGTTACAAACAGCATTATGGCGCTCTGTGGATCTAATTTCTTGGAAAGAAAATCATGGCGCTGCAGACCAAACTTCACTATCGAATGAACAGGGTTTATTCTGCAAGTCCTTCCATATGACTGCTGGGATTACTAAAGGCTAAAACTATAGTGCTTAAGTGTCCCTTCATATCGTTATTTTGTGAATTTTATTTTTTCATGTATGAAGACTATCTTCTAACCATTCAAAGGCGTTTTCATGTGCTCCTAAACACTGTCAAATTCATCTACACAACAGTAACACGAATAATGCAAAAGAGTTCGACATTTCATTTGAGCACCTCTTGACAAGTAGACGTGTGTCGCGGTGCCGTAGAGAGTTACTGTTGACTAGGGTCTTACCAAAAACACCCTGTAACGTCTTACAATCAATGATTCTTACAAAAAACTATGGAGCCCCTTGTATTCACTGAACGTGTGCAGCTCACTCAGGAACTACGGAGCGTAACGTAATCAAGAAAACAATTAACTAAGTACTCTTTGAGTATTAAATAATTAGTGGGATTGGAGAACAATACGAGTAGAAAACGTCATATGTGTCGACGCTCTAATTCGGTTAATTACATTGCACTCGACCAGGTTGATCGACTAAACTCAGTAATCACTAACGCTGTGAAAGAGCCCTTGTAGCAAGGCCGCAAATCTCTCTGATTCACAAAGGTCCTTTCTTTGCCTGTGGCGAAGACCTTAGAGCGTCCTCTACAACTTTCTCCTCACTCCAGGGAAAACCGCGCTCCGTAAGAACTCAATCCGAGGCAATTGAACCCGACCACCTCGACTTATTACAGTCGCAAGACAAAGAAATCAATATACTTCATGTTAGAAAGAGCCACTTGAGCACGTCCGAATATTGGTAACTTTTTAGAAGTAGGTCATTCAACTAATACCAATGAAGATGCTCAGGTTTGTGTGTAAGTTCTGTTGAGGTTTAAGAATCTGCTGTATTCTCTTCTTATTGTTAGGCAAAACACTTATTCCATATATTCCAAAATTTTGTGATATCCTATCTATGCCAGAGTGCTCCAAAACTGTCCCCCACATAAATTCACCTTCCTTTGTGATTCGGGAGAAATTATTCCTCTGTTCGATTAGAACTCTTCTAACGCCAAACCGAAACCGGTATCCCATCATGATGATACAACAAATCGCAGAGAACGTATATTGAGACCCTGAAGATAATGTGGGAGTTATATGAATAGTAACATATCGCAGTTATTTACCACTTATAAAATTTTTGAATAAGGCTTCGAAGGTGAAGCAAAAATTCAGAAGATGTCATTTCATCCGATTGTTAAAATAATAAGAAAGTGAAAGGATGAAGGAAATAGGCATTAGATTTAGATAATAGAGTAATTGCATTTGCGGTAGTTTTAAATATGATCATAATTGGATACATTAGCGTTCACCAGTGATAAAAGGGAAGGACGATGCATTCACGATGGCTAATTCAATCAAATTAATTGTATTCAGTTTAATAGCGAGCGGCTAAAATTACTACCAGGAAACACGGAATATTAAGAGTATAATGTCGATTTTTCAAATGATAATTAGTGATATGCACAAAAGTTACCTAACAAGAGAGCAAGCAGTGTTATAGCTTAAGTTTCGAAATTTGACATAATCCTTCTTGGATTACCATATTTTTTGAATTTTTACCTGATCTGTCTTCAGAGTGCGTTTATTTCGCTGTGCAGAACACAGTTCCTCTAGCATTCAATTCGTTTTCGCGTCTTCTTAAACGTCGTAGAATACTGGTTGAGCGTGTTCTCTTGTGAGCTTGAGAACATGGCTGTGATGCCCCCTATTCGTCGTTGACTGCCGTCGAATGTTAGGGGGAAAGGACCGGCATCATGCGCGCTACGACAAGCACTACAACCACTTGACCACGGCTCCCCCAATGGTCATAAGTGATAAAAAAGTGAAAACTAAATGAATTCAACTGCTCAAGAGTTTTCTTGCGTGCGAGTATCACTAAAAAGAGAGTGGCAACAGTTGGTAAACAATCATCGGGTGAATTGACGAAAAGCCGAGTTGCTAACAGTCGATGAAAAACTAAAGCTGAATTTCCTAGTATAGGCTGTAAACAGCTTCGGCGAATTGCTTCAGCAAAGTTTATATCCTTGCGATGTTATTTTCTGGAAATAATAAGTGAACTCGCTTTTATCACCTGACCCTTTGATCATCTAGTGATTCGAGCAAGCGCTATTAAGTCTTCTACTCTTCCCTGTGACGCTTCAGAATTGGTCAATGTATTCTGCTCTTATGAGGAGGACGTGGGCCGTCATTTTGTTAGTTCAGCAAGGTTCACCTATCACCTCAGTCTTGGTAGTCTTTCTGTTAAGCGAATGACATGGTACTCATTCGCTATGTTGAGCGGTTGGCGGACGCATGACACGCCCACCGAACTTGAATACCTCATTTAGCCTTAAAAATTAACTGCGATTTAAATGTTCACCTAACTTTCATTAAATTAACCAAATATTGATGAAAGTCCTTAGATATCTATTTTGGTAATTCACGGTTGTACGGGGCCGCATAGCGCAGTGATTATTAGCTTTCTGCAGTGGACATGTGCTCGGGGATATCATACCGCATCCAAGACAAAATAACTTTCCCATCCCGCTAGGGCTAGCAAATTGGTGCCAGATCTTTCTGCTTTGATAAAAAAGCACTGACTTGCAATGTATAAGTCCTCGCAATCGTTGTATTGGCCAAATATGCATTCAAGCATCTCTGCGGTGCTTAATGGAGTCGAGAGCTCGGCGCTTTCCTAAGAAGTTAATCAAAGCTGGAGACTTCAAACTGAACTTTTATGAGGGTTGTGAGTAAACGAAATTTTAACATCTTAGAGACTTCATACGATTGTCACACATGCCGCTTACTGACATTGAAAATGTGCTTCGAACGTTAGTGAGGAATATGACTATAATAAATCATCACCTAAATAACCATAATTGGTAAATGGGCTTGCGTCTCGCTGAACGACTCGAACGGCAAAAGCGTCGTTGTGTGTGAAATGCAAAAAATCGCTTGCGAGATGGTAAAGTGGTGAAGAATTCTGGATAGTTTGATGACCTGTAAAGGAAGTTCTAGACAGATGTACGACAGAACGGCAGTTCTGCAGTGACCACGTCAGTCGAAAGACGATCCGTTCTTTGCTAATGCGAATAGAAAATGCATGCCAATACTGTCGTAAGCAATGGAAGAGTTAGGACATCCTGAAAGTCATTGGGATAGAATTAGGAATATTATCACGTGCTTAAATAATACTTCATACATCCTTATTGTCAGGTAAGCACCAAAAATTCTTTTAGTCTGATTGTTAGATGCAGCGATAAGAGAGGCTTACTACAAAAGGAAAAGTAATTAACTATTTGGATTGCTGATAGCAACGTTAGGGTGAGAATAGGTTATAAGAGAGGTAAAGCAAGAGATTCGGTAGTGTAGTAGAAAATTTCAGATACTCCGGAAAGGGTCTTTCCTGGTTTAAAGCTCCACGTGATATTCCGAGTTTATGCTCGTGCCTCAGCATTTTTGTTGTTAAATTTCACATTGTAGCTTGCCATTGAAAAAAAGGATTACGCAGTAAATAAAAGTCAAGGCATTATAACTTCTTGTGATTTTAATGTGATTGTGATCTAGACCATTCGGCTTATGAGATCTTAAGGACATTTTCAAAATGATAAACATTGTGTGGGAAGTTTCCCACAGGAATATGGAATAACGAACCTTGACGTTTGAACCAAATGAATCATAACGACGTCAACTGTTATGAAACAATGCATAAGGACGAAAGAGATGAAATATAATGAGATTCTAAGGAATCATGAACTGTTGTTGAACACCCTGTCCATCACACGGTTTTGATGGACGTCTTTAACGGACATTCAAAATTTAATCTATCTGCTTCAAAGGAAAGGAAATTATAAGCACTGTAGAAACACGGATACACGTAAAGAGCTCGCTCCATAGTAAAAATGCTCCTACTCGAAAGAGATAACAGAAAAATTCTGAAGAATTTTTGCTGACGGGAAAAAAAGCATTAGCAAGCAGTAGGCAGTCTCACCAGAAGAATGCTAAGGTTCACATGAAAGCATGGTGTTACTAAAGCGAGTCTTCCTCGTTTCTCCACCCCATTGTGAAATCGTTCACTGTTCGTCATCGACTTTTTCTTTATGACAGCAACTATGTACCGTGGGTCTTTGTTTCGGATTCACGATCAAAGTGCGCAATCAAAACGTGTACATTTGAAAGAAAATCGCAATCAAAAGCTGTACATTGAAAAAATTTTCAAATAAACCAACTCCATTCTAAACTTTTTTCGTAGAACAGTTAACAACTGTACACATTTCTTTATTTAACTTCTAAAGGTGGTTTTCATAAATTCGGTCATTGTGGAAAAGTGATAAGATCTAAAAGTCCATCTCTAACTGTCTAAGTTGAGTCATAATGACGCAGGTAATCGAACAGTCTTGTCTGTCATCAGTGAGATTACTACTTTTAGATCCAAGTGACTCAGTCTGGCGGAGGATCAGTGAAAGTCAACTCATAAGAACTGACTAACCAGTGGAATTTATGAGTTGTTAAATTGCCTTCCTGCACTGCAGGTTTATCCAATCTAGTTCCGATGTTCGTTTTTGAGTTGTTGCTAATCAAAGCGTTCAGGGCTTGCCTAAGTAGTTTTTCATTTAGGCCTAATAAGAATGCACTACGCGAGATTTTTTTAGCAACCGGGTGCCCTAAGTGATAAGTATTTTCTAAAATTACGGATCACCCCGTTGAAATTAACTACCGATAAGTAGGCTTGCTCGGATTTCTTGCTGTGCTGTTTTCTCCATAAGGAACGATAATTCCGACTAGTGTCACATTGAAATCGACATTGTATTTACGTGCAGGAATGTCTTTATAAAACGATTTCCCTTCAAAAAATATGCCGAAACAATCTAAAGCAAACAGAATCACGATCGAGACGTGTGACGAGAGATTGCTAGCGACACTTATGAGATTAAACACGGCGGAGAGGAAGGAAAAGCCAGAGCCATTGTGGGGCAGTGGGAAACACCAGAGCCCCTGGAAAGCGAAACTACAGGTTTGAAGCTCAGCTAGAGTTCTAAGTTTATTTCTTTCTCAGCATTTCTACGTTTTTATCAATTTCATCGATATATTCAGGCTTTAAAAAGTCTAGAGTCTCGAACATTAGGATTCATAATGAGAGAGAGCAATGACTTTTGTCCAGGAAGAGTGAGTGTAATGTGAAAAATGTTGGCATACATTGTTCAGCTCGGTAGTGTAAGTGCCTCATAGGTTATGTCAAATGTAATTCTTACTCATTTAATATTTTATTAGATACGTTTTTAACAAATATTACTGAAGTAGAGACCTTATTGAATGTATTTTGAGAAAAAAGGCTCGTTAAGATTTTCAAAAAGTTGTTGAGACATAGTAAGATAGATTTGAAGATGAAAATGTGGTACTCTAGTTCGTGAAAAATTTTTAGTGATTTTACAATGATGATCATTGCTTCAAGAAGAAAAAGAAGTATGGGAAAGATGTGAAGTCATTAAAGAATCCTCTGAGATGTTAGGGCGCGAGTTGTGATTTGTTACGGAACCATAAATCAACATTTATGCTGTGTTGATTGTCGAACCATTGCCGATACGGGATTTCGTCTTTATGGCACTTAGTTCTATCGACGAGACGTCGAGTTCTGAAAAAAAAAGAACAGAAGTCATTGACAAACATTGTGCATACTGACCGGGTCCGATAACTCAGCAGAGAGAGGAGAAAGAGGAGGAGGAGGAGGTGAGAAGGTACGTCGGGTGGAGTGCAAAACACCACCAGCCAGCCTATTGACTCTGGCGCTAAGTAACTCTACTCCATAGTCAAACCAGATGAAGCCGGCGAAATCACCGCATAGTTGTTGTTGCTGCTATGGGCACTCACATAATCGAATCGTTTCGCATGCTCATCGTCCTTCGATCATCACCCGTTACGCATGCAAGTTGAAAGCTTTGGAACTTGATAGTGATTCGGTATAGCCTGTGATAATGTTTGAAGCCTTTTCGACATTGCTACGTCGGTATACGTACGTTTTGATGGTCGCACAAACTATATTGAATGTTTATAGCGACGTTCAAAAACAGCCTATTGGAAGATAATGCCTATTTGACAAAGAAATATTGTCATTGATGAAAAACTAGAATGCATTCTCTTGTTAATCAGTCCATCATAGAGGATTCGTCATACATCTGATTTTATCAAGCATCGTTAGAGGTGACCGAATGGGTGTTCAGCCGAAATAGTGTCTCGCGATAGCGTCGTGATGCGCGAAATCAGGACAGCTATACCTCAGATGAGTTTAACAACAATTTGTCAACTATAAAGGGATGCGAAGCGGGGAGCCCAAACGTGAGATGAAGCCAGCAACCATGTGCTTCCAGCGTTTCATTCAACTGCTGCGCTACATAATTCACTCGATGTATGCAAATGTAATGATAACATGCAAACAGAGTGCAACAACAGAGAAGAATTTTCTGTTTCAGCTGTAGCTAATATCAGTTACCACTTCAGTGTACACAATGTTCATAGTTCCATCGAAACATTCTGCAAGCAGTTTGAATTTGAAGCTTCAAGCATTTAAGTTCATTCGAGCTCAAAAATTTGCCAGAACAACGAACAACAAACATTTCTTTATGAACTAACAATAGTAATACCGAGAAATAACGGCTTTAGCCAACGGTCGTCTCAAATTTTCTCCAATTCATTGAATCCATCTATCTAGAGATTACAGAAAATCTTGGTTTTGTAGTGGTTTTCAATGGTTACTCATAGATGGTCTGTGCTGATCAGTACCCCTAGAAGTCTAAGGAGTTCAAAGGTGCAAATTACACAGCACACGTCGTTTTTAGAATGTGTATCTAGAAAAAAAGTTATCCACAATCTAAGTATCTAAAGTCTGTTTCAATTATTATAGAAAACCACTGGATTGAAAAATCATCAAACTTGCTCGCAAAAAAAAGCGTCAAAGGCCTGATGAGTTTTTTATGATTGGAATTCACATTGCAATTATGGCTGAATGAGAAGAGCTGAAGGCGATGATGAAATGACTTGCAATCGTGGATCGACGTACTTGTGAGCTTATTATTCGAATAAGTGAGTACGAATAAGCGCATGGGGTTGATAATATTACTGTTGAGATCCTAGGCCATTATTCTTATCATTGCTAGTGTTTATCATACTTATGAATGTTGGCATGTCATAAGAGCTATCTGAGCCAACTTGTCATGTGGTCTGTTATAGGTCTTGTACAACCCGATAACATGTTTCGACCTTACAGTCTCATCAGTCGCGAAGAACCCTTTGTCTTATAGTCAATCCTCTTTGGGTGCTCCAGCCCCACACTAAGAGTTTGCGACGGCAACAATTTGCATTGAGCGTGGTCTCAAGAAAACACTCGAAAATAGCGCTATAATATATTTCAAAATACCAGCCAAGAGCCATCGAGTGTACAACACTCTGTGTTCATTGAGTTTTTCACTGGACATAGAGTGTAAATCGTTCGTCGTCGCTAACTCTTAGTGTGGGGGCTGGAGCACCCACAGAGGATTGGCTAAAAAGTGAAGGATTCTGCCGGACTGGACGAACTGAAATGTCGAAACATGTGTATCGGGCAGTACAAGAGCCCATTCAACAGGTCACATGACAAGATGGTACACATAGCAATTATGAGATACGTTGACACTCGAAACGAAAGGTATAATGTTGATATGATTCTCACTGCGACTATCATTTACGAGTTTTTACTTTGCTTCAGTGTTCAGAGCAGTCAAAGTGCCAACATCAGTACAAGTTAATTTAGCCCGAGCAAAATACTTGACAACGAAAAGCTTTTGCCTTTTTCCATGCTTTCTCTGTTATAAAGATGCTTTCCTAATGAGCAACTTGTAATGGCCACTTGTTAATTTTCGGACTATATTAAACTGCAACGTAATGAGAAATTGTTGCAATGCAAATGGTTTTCGCTTGAGGATACGAAGTTATATTGAATCGTTTTTTGTATCGTATCCAGAACAAGAAAAAACTATTCACATACTTCTCATCATAACATCCAATTATGTTGTGTTTAATGGCTCTTACAATATTCTGGGACCATATTCAGGCAAGCGATGCCCTCAGTCATAACATCGTTTCAGTACTTACGGGTACACGGCTTTGCTGACTCCATGGAGTCTCTATCGAAAAGTCCTCTATGAAAGTTGGCTAGGAGACAAATGAAGTGCCTAGAGCCTTGAGAGTATGCAGTTCAATATGCTCGAGTTCCCGGGTCAAATACGACCGATATCAATTTGGCCTCTCATCCTTCCGGGGTCAAGGAATTCGCACAAAATTTGTCTGGGTAGCTCTCTCTGATCTTTAGCATGTGAGAAATTCACAGCAGAGGTATCCGAGGGTTGATATAAACTTTATTGCATTATACAAGTCAAATATAGTTTATTCACATCTCAGAACTTTGCATCCAATGCTTTATGGGGTTTTTCATTTTTATTTTTATTTTATTTAGGGGGCTTTATGGGCATTCTAACATCCGTATAACTTCGAGAGAATAGTAGAGAATAGTCGAACTAAGCAAGTTATACACATTCAAAATGTTCCCCAAAGAATGGCAACGAAAGACAGTAGTTGAACAGCTCTTAATAATTTTATTCATCCATCATCACGTCTTTCAAGAATTTTCATAGATTGCTTCCATTTGTCAAAAGAAAATCATAGACATGGTGTCGCGTGTTTCAAATATGATTGAGCATTCACTACAATTTAATGTTGTTGGCAAAGAGCACAACTGCTGCTAAATCATCGTCAAGTGGTTACGTTCATATCCCTTAGTTGTACCTTAGAAGTGACTTCAGCACGAAAGCATTTTCGTGAAATCCCAGTGCCGACAACGACGGCAGTAGATACCAAAAAGCAAATTCTGGCTTTTTATCACTGAACCACAATAGGCGTAGCAAAATTCGTAATTACAGCCTTCAAAAATGACACTTGTTCTGATTGATTAGCTTTGAGAGCGAGAGAAGGTTTCTTTTTCCTTTTTCTCTTAACTATTTTTCTAGAGGCAGCTTCGAAACGCATTTATCACCAAGGTATTCAGTCCATGATGAACACTGAAATGGTGTCGCCCTTTCTGGATGGAGTTTACCTGTGCATTACACTTGCTGTTGCATACCATGTCAAATCATTTACTTCTTTAAGAGAGCAATAATCGCTGTCTTCTTAGTTGGCATCTCTTCATTGGTGCATATCGAAGACTAGATTTGTGCAAAGCAGTTTACATTGGGAACTTACTTCTTGCTGCTGAAGTGAAGTATAGAGACTATAGCTTCGTATGCTCTCAAGTAAGACGAATTTGGCTTACTAAACGGCACTTCACCGTTCAGTTGAGCAGTGACAAAATTCGCTGTCGTGACAGGAATTGATGCCGTCCTGAGCGAACCGAATACGTGGTCAATGACGATTGTAAAACCACAGATCGACTACAAATACAGGAACTGAAGCGACATTTGAAGACGCATTGTCTAGCAGGTAACTAATCAAACGTTAACAATCAATTACCTAAGTTTCATAACTCCATATTTATCTAATACTTAGGCAATTTAGCAGGAAATCTCCACATTTTTTGCAATTGCTATTATTTACAGCCAGACCAAATTGACTCGGCATCGATACGCGGTAATTGGTACCAATTTCACATTCCGTAGTTTACGACATCATTTACAAATTGCACGAATGTTCGGTAAATAGTCACTGAGTTCAAATAGAAGAAGAGAGGATGACTGATAAATTTTTGGTCAGCACTGGTTTGAACAAAGCATCATATACAGGGTGCGGGAGAAGTTCTAATAATTTTGCATTTTGCCAATTTTGGCATTGATATAATGTTTTTCACTAATTCCGATTATATCTTTGGTTCGCTATATTTTTTATTCACTTGTCTATTTTCAGCTGTGCATAAGTTATGGATCGTAAAGATGAACTCATCGCAGTAGTTGAGTTGCACAAGACGAGAATGAAAACGGCCAACATTGTTAAGATATTGAGCTCAATCCAGCAAGTGTGTATAGAGCTGTGAAATGTTTCAAAGAGATTGGAGCGATTGAGAAACATCCTCGTGAGGTCGTTCAACCATATCGCCTACTTCGGAAAACATTCAGAAGAGCCGTTGCCAAGTTCAGCGAAATCCCGAGCGTTCGATGTGCAAAATGGCTCGGGAAGCTCGGAATCACCAAATAGAGAACGAGACATTGTCAAAAATAAGCTGAGGCTGCGAAGCAACATGGTCGCTCATGTTCAATTTCAGCGCAAAAAGATGAAGGGAAAATGGCTTTCAAAGGTTCGCAAAATGATTTGTGTGGTGACTGGTGCTCGTTTGTCGAAGGTGCTCTTTCATACGGATGAGAAGATACTCACTATCGAACCAATCTACAATCGTCAGAATCGGAGTCAGTTTCTGTTATCAGATGTCCGCAATACCAAAGACCATGGGCTGCAGTAATTTTCGGGCCTCTGTAATAGTTTACCGGGCCCATTTGCGCCACAGTTAAGACGCCGTTGGCCTTTATCGACAGAAAGTCAAAATCAACGCTGCCGGCCGTCAGCAGCAAGTTTCACGAAGCGCATTGGTGCCTTGAACTAAACAACACTTTGGCGCCGACGGATTTACGCTTCAGCAGGACTGAGCTCCTACGCAATAGGCAGAATCAGGGATAGTCATCTGTCAAGAGCTGTTTTCAGGCTTTTGGGGCTTTTGGAGCACATTTGGCCGTCAAGCTTGCCACATAATTCAGTAGATTACTCCCTGTGGTCGATCCGTTCATCATCGAGTGACTCGAGCGGGCACTGACAATACTTCGATTTTTCTTTACTACATGCAGGAGTAACGCGTGTGTCCTCTGCTCTCTAGAAACTCGTTGGGTACCATATCTTTCTTCTAGGCTTTTCATGAAAAAAGTTGAACATTGGGTCGATGGTCTTCCTGTGGAGCGCTTGACATCCCGAGGAATCCAGCCGGTTATGGCTCTCGTAGCATCGGTTGCCGTTCAAGTGCATCACTTGTTCGGACCATCCTATTTTCGATATGTTGGCGTATAAAACGGCGCCTTTGGTCTTCAATCGCTGACGTAGGTCAAGACTTCGAATTCTTTCTACTATTTTCGAGATACGGGATACTCGTAGCATCGACCTTTCGACTCGCGTTCAATAACGCCAAATGATCTTCCATCTTGCTTACGTAGCGATCAGGTGCCTACTGCATATGTTAGGGCAGAGATTACCGTTGGATCGCTTAGGTGAGCATTGAGTCTGATGTTCTACGTCCTCGATGTTTTTTAACACTCTCCAAGCCATTCCTTTTCTCGCCTCAGCTCTGGGGCTACGTGTTCATCATGCTGATTTCACAACCTAGATAGACGTAAGTGAAGCATTCTCAAACACTGCCTCGTTGAAGATAAATGGGATATGAAACACATCCGTTTCTCATAAAAATCACCTTTGTAAATTTAGACGGAGACCAACATTCCCATGGGCACTGTCGAAGCTGATCAACATTCGTCCCCGTCTGACTGATGCTCGATGTTCTGAGAACGAAATTATCAGCGAAGCAAAGATGATTCAATAGTAAGCCGTCAATTTTCACTCCTATGTCGTCTCATCGTGGTGCTGACATGTAATTTCGGAGGGTGGGGGTAAACAATTTTGGCGGGATTGTGTCACCCTGCCCAACCTTTCTTCTTACGTTGGTAGTAATATCGTTATATAATGGTGTTATTTTGGTTGCGAAATCTTTATATAGCTCACGAATGATCGTCATGTATCGAGTGTGGGCTGTGGTTGTCCAGATCCTCTATGACTGCTTCTATTTCTACTGAATCAAAGGCTTTATTCGAATTGATAAAAATGGGACAGAGCGCTCTCTTGTACTTTCGTGAAACTTCAATGAGTCTTGTGATCGTGTGGGAATGGTCTGTGATACTGAATCCTTTTCAAAATACTTTTCATGTCCCCAACAATGAAATCGAAGAATGTATCGTCCTCTTCAGAAAACTTACCAAGGTCCATATAGAACGCTTCCTTCGTCTTCGTCATAGCTTGATATTGGTGTGTAAGCAACGAGAACGGTCAAAGCCGGCATTGATTTATATCCTTTCAGCCACAATCGCCCGATCTAGGTTGCTAGCTGTTCAAATGAATCTGTTTATGGCCATATTCGATTTCACGAAAACGCCAACGTTCCCTGCATCTCTGCGATCGCATGATCCAAGAAACGATTGTCTTCGGTGTCATGAAGAGCGTGAAATATGAGACGTCCTCTCGCCTCAGCCAGGCCAGTTACGTTGTACCTAATTCTTCGTGCGCATCAATGGATCCTCCACAGCGGACTTAAATGCAAGTATTCGTGCGTTATAGGTAGCAATGTCACTTTGTTCCGTTCCGATTTTGCTCGGTTTGGTTCTAGGATTTTGGCAGCCTCTCCGTACTCGTCTCACCAGGTCTGCGGTACTGAGGGCTCTTTCGGGGTCGGAGTAATAAGGCTAATTTTTATTGCTGTTTCTAGCGCTTTTGATACGTGAAGTGTGGCTTACTAGGTTCTAAACGTGGGATCTTGGTGCTCACAAGTAGCTTGTAGGTCTTTCGCGGAGATGCGGGAGGTGCCTATTTGTTGGAAGTGACTCCTAACCGCCTCCCATGTACTTTCCAGCCGCTTGATTGTAGGCTTCTGGCTGGCTTGACTCGTAGAAATAGAGTTTTGTCAAATCGGAGCTGTAAAAAAAGGGAGCTGCCTGTCCCACATCTAAGAACGCGTCATAGGCCTTCGCGATTAACCAAGCTCTGGGATCCCTCAAGGAGGGAGATCGGTGAGTATGATCCATATCGAAGGAAAAAGTCTCGACTGGTCGCTGCAATACTGTAGACGCGCTAAGAATGGATCTGACACGCGCTTGATACGAACTTACGGTGGAAACATGTGCGAAACATATTAGATCGTTAGAAAACTCCGCAATAGACTTCGTAGATGCATAGAAGCCAAAGGAGGTAATTTAAAGAAATTGAAATAGGCCTTTCTGTTTATCATCATGCTGTTAATCTGCTGAACCTAAGCACTCCATCAGCTGAATAATTTTGTTTGTTTATGCAGCATTTTTTTACTGCTAAAATGACTAAAAAAATTATCAGAAATCTTCTCGCACCCTGCATTTACTATACATATGTTTACATAAAATCATTTACACATGTACATGCTTATGTATATATGCTCACCAAGCTTTCCATACCTCCGTAGTAGGTAAATTAATACTAGACATGTCTGGAAGGATAAGCAGCACTGACTCGTTACAGCCTCAGGCCACCGAGGGTCATTTTAGAGGCCAGACATGCATTCAATTATGTCAAACAAAAACCAAAAATTAAAGGCACATGGATGGCGCATCTCTCAGGGATCGATAAACTCCGAAAGTTTTGTCGTTGATGAATACTAGGATATCCCAAATTCATTGACGATGCTCTTCGTATTACTGCCCGAGATGCGGATGACTCAAAGCACTTTCGATGAAATCGCTTATCGTAATTGAACAAAAATGATTGGCTTTCCACTAAAGTGGTCAGGAAGTGAAACCGGATCGTAATCAGTGCAAAATGGCTCATAGATGCTGAATAAGCTATGTGAGATCTTTATAATCCTTCGAGAAAGTTGACCCTGCACGCACGACTATTTTCTAACGACTTCTTTTGAACAAACTGTTTCACTCCGGTTTAAAGCGTAGTGTGATCGATGGATAAGAGGTGAGCTTTATTGGCGCAGGTTGAATGCAGATCTGACCTATATAATAACTTATAGTTGCCTACGGATGTGCCAAATTAGTGTTTCTATACTCCTGAACTGACTTTTTGGGATAGTCCCTCTAATTCCTGAGCTACTCGCGTCAGTAATATCAGGTTGCATGTAGGAAATGCATCTCAGTGAGCTTGGCAAGCTATTCATACGCATCTTACCGTAAGGAAAAAAGCGACATTGAGGACTTGTATCAGAGATGTGTTACCTTACATATCACTTGAGCGATTCTGACCAAGGGCAAAGACGACAGATTTTAGTGGTGCTCACCACAACTACAAAGTGATTGATGACGATGATGGTTCAGAAAGCAAAGAGATCGTGAAATATTTCTACGGTTCGCATCTAGGGGTACTTCTGGATTCGGTTTATCCTATTACTCTAAAAACCACCACATTTTGACACAGTTCAGAACATACCTTTACAAAATTGTTAGTCCGATATATTTATCAGTTAGCTGATATGTGCCGTCAGTGAACGATGATACGAAGCTGGGTCCTAACCATAAGGATATGTCAAAAAAGGCTGAAAGTTGAAGATTTCTAAAGTTGCAAATCAACAATAAATGTCTAATGAATTTATTGCATGATGCACAAAATCGAGAACAGGAAGATGTGAAATGATTTTCTTAAACTATCACAGAATGAACTTGAAGTATGTGACCAAATAATTCGTTTCGAAGTTGAAAGATAATTAAAAAAGAGACTGGAAACTGGGATTACTCGAGCGTCTGAAATATATTTGTAAAGGGTTGAACAAAAACTTAGACATGTTACGGTGTGATTTTGCATACGATGTATCGACAAATCTTAACGGATGGGTTATGCCGACTTGTTGAGGGAATGAACCCTCAACTGTTCGAGAATCTCAGTGTGTGACGCGCTGTCGTGATGTTCACGACATGCCTCTCTGGTTAAATCCTAGGTAAATGGGAAAGGTGTGGAATAATTGGGAAAGAAAAATCATACTGGTAAATTTTTCATCGTCTGCCAGTGCATTAATGTAACAGTGATCTCGAACATCTATGTATTATTCAGCTGTAACAACTTATAGTCTTCAGACTATGATTTTTCTACAATTCAAGCCTTACCCAAAGCAGAAAGCACTAGAGCCGCAGAGGGTTTGTGTGCTTTTCGTTTTGCTAATATCTAAACCAAGATAAGGGATGAAGCTCTTGGTGTTGATCCATCTTTGAGGAAAGCGTCATGCGTTTATGTTCAATTTCTAACTTCGTTTAATGTGATTGAATACATATCTAGCCGTTACAGTGACTCGCAATGGCCTCCCGCTGCACCGAATTAGTGCTGCTTATCCTCCCAGACGAGTCTGGTATCAGTTTACGGACCCCGAAGGGATGGATGGCCTGGTGAGCCAAGAGCATGAGATCGAACTACTGATCTCGTGTCCGGTGCAGAGCAGCTCTAACCGCAATACCATATGCGCTCCTCCAAGCCTACATGTGGCTAAATTCCACATCATGTCCTGTCATGAAGAACGAAAAGGTAGTGAATAAATTTCAAAAATGATAAAAAGTAGATTTGAAACGCAGAAGTGTTACGCTCGATTTAATATTGAAGTGCTTTCGTTTTCTTGGAACATCAATGACTGGGCATGAGGCAAGCTTGAATTGGCCGCTTGGACTACTTGGACCACCCGACGGAATTCACAGCCGTTTTTTGCACCGTGTTTTTGAACTTCTATAATCGGCAATGGCTCTTTGGCGGTTTCTGCGTATATGGGAACGATAGTGGGCGATGTGGTCGGCTAACTCCTAAAGTTTAACGGCCGTCTTCATATTAGTTTCAAACGATTCACGACATTTTTTAATCTTAGAGGAAAGGAAAATCAATGTGAACTATAAATCTCGTCCATGATAGTTTTTATCGTATTAGAACAGCAATGAGCCAAACTCACTCATATATAATGAAGTGTTTTCAATAGACCGTGTTTGATGTTTCTCACCTTGCGAAGAGTCATATTTAATATTCTTTAACATCATTAACGAAATGTCTCTTCAAATTACAACCATGAATAGGGGTTCGTGTGGCGCAGTGTTTAGAGGTATCCTCTAACACATAAGTTAGTCCTTGGCTCGATCCCGCGTCCGGGAATTGTGTATTCTCATGGACTAACTACCGCTCAAAGCTTTACCTATCTTACATTGATACTCACTAAAAAACATTACTCTCATTAGCAAGCTAATAGTGAATACTTCCTTGAAAGTTTGCTCCATAGGTCCGTTCCCGGTAATTTGCTTTTGATATTTGCAGTATTCAATATCCAAAAATGAGTACAGCTCCGTTACAGAAAACAATATGAACGAGGAGACTGCAAAGAGTTCTGTGCGCTTATTCTACAGGGCTTCTCTTTTGCGTTAACGATTCGCTGCTTTTTAATGTGCATTAAAAATTCTAATATCGACAACGATGTCGATTTTTTTACTCGGTACATTCTCTCAGATTTTAGAAGATTGATGCATTGGTAAAAATAACGCATACTTTCAGTATGAATGGAAAACAAACAAGTTTACAAATAGTAAGAAACGATTCTATGGACGACAATGACAAGTACAATCATCAGAAAATCGGCGTTCGTTCAAAAATGCCTTCAAACAACACTGAATAGAAAATCGGCGAACTCATTTCAAGTTATTTAATGTTCGTTGCGCGTTCCAGTGATCCCATTTTGAGGCACACGACGGCGACAGTGACGGCGAAGTACGGTTCGGTCGTTCATTCATTGGAACGCCGGACTACTGCGTTCTCATCGGAACAATTCACTCTAATCGATTCGCCGATTTTCAAACGACATCAAACCCTATTTTTTTGCAAAGTGACGATCATCCCAAAGACCAAAGGGAAACAAATGATCGATGAATTTCGCCACAATAGCACCACGAAAACATTTAAAGATTTGAAGACCTAACTGCTGACATCGAGCAAAGCCGACGCGCCGTGACCGGCAAGCAGAAACCATACAAGGGTGACTATTCTGATCAAAGTATTCATAGGGGGAGAACGATGTCCACTAAACCGTATAACTTTCGAAATATATCAATCTAGGTGCAGTATTATGAACAGGCTTTTCACGCGATCCGATAAAGTGAAAAATATTATAATAAATGCGATTCTACTCTCAAATTTGTGAGCTGATACCTGTGTCAGCCCTTTATCGAAAGCTTCCAAGTTTGGAAACTAGTTAACATGAAGAAATTAATGTCTAAGGGTAATTCACTAATACTTATGGGGCACTAAAAATTAGCAATAAAAGCAAAAATTCACAAAGTTGAGAAATTTTTAGGGAATTTTCTTCTTCACGGCACTTTCCCATATACTGAGCCAGTATATGCCAGATTCATTCCAGTAACTACGTCCGTAAGATTTCTAATTTTCCCATGAAAATGTGAACCATGCACTCGGAATTTTGAGCCGTTTGGTCTAGAAACTCAGTATTTGTTCCTCAGTATTCGTATTTGGGTGAAGCTATATGGATATGTGGTTCGGGTAGTCAAGCTTCAAAGTTAGAAATTGCACTTCTCAGTTGAAGTGGCTCTGCGAGTAATGAAGCCTTGCAGTACGTTTCAAAACCTAGAAATGCATAACGGCTACGGTTGATCGGAAGCCGCCTTAGATCAGGCTCATCCACCTGATCTTTGAGAATTTAAAGGAGCACCAGAATGGCTTTATTAGATGCTGCAATGCTTCAGAGTTCCTCAGTGGGCTCCACTCGCCTAAGGATATTAACGCCATTGTAGTTTTTGTCTGAAACCTTTTAAAGGAAGTCCACACTATACTATCAAAATTGTTGGCTTTTCTTCTGAGCGCTTACAATGCTATAAAACTCAGGGTAAAGCACTTATGCGTAAACGCTGTTGTTAAAATGAATAACACAGCCTGCCCACCTTGTCATCGATATGCCGACGTATGTTTGCGCGCTCCCAATGTTTGGATCTCTCGTGCTGATACTACTGATCCCTTTTTTGTTTTGTGAATGATCATATTTCAAACACCACTTTTTCGCTATGTCAGATTAGCCTTCAGGGGCGCAGCGTGGCAGCTAAGGCAGAAAAAATCGTGGTACGAGAAATTTCAACATTAAATCAAGTGCCCTCTGTAATTTCATCAAATCTGAATACAATTGTGAGCAACTCCTAAAGTGCGAATTTCCATATACTCGGCAAGTCTCTCATCATGTTACCTTCCTGAATTTACAGATGTACATGGAATATCCGCCATTGTTCGCATTCTGCTGAACCTAGATGCAGGGGCTAAAACGAGTCCATTTTCGTAGATAAGAAATGGATTGACAAAAAGCGCTCACTTACTACACAATCACATGATTTTGCATTCCGTAAATTCTAGTGAGTTGTAAAAAGGATATTCTGATATAAATTATTTAATTTCAATATCCTTTCGCTCAATACAATATTTGAAGTCAGCGTAATGATTAGAAATTACAGAACAGTAGATAGTTTTTGTCAAACATGATATTTCAAATTGCAAGCGATGTCAGTTTAACTAATTCGAATCGCTCTGAGCGCAGTGAATTCAACTGCCGCTTCGGAAGAGAACAAATTGTCGTTAACTGAGAAGAAATTTTCCTTCGTTTCAAAATAAATTCATAGATTCTTTTTAATATTCGCTCTACGAATAACTCTACCCACTCATATGTTTATGCTGTGTATAAAATTTCTATGTGTGAAGAAGACTCCCAGTCTGAAACGCAATCTTCTTTTTGCCGCTATAGTGTACTAAAAAGGCCTTTTCGAGAAGCAAGCCTAACACCAGAATTCGTTTTTCAAGATATCGAAATGTTGCTAAAGTCTAGTGGTAAACCATCCACAGACCCAAACCGCGCTAAAAATGCGCGTCGAAGGTGAAGCGTAATATTCTCTTTACTGCTACAGCGCACTAAAAATACTTCTGAAGAAGGAAGAGCACTATTGGAACTTCCGTTTCTGAAGCTATCAAATGATTTTTAGAACTGTAGTGGCAATGCTCCGCGCAGTGAAAAAGGTCTCTGAATATCCATGTTGCTGAGTGATATGCAAAACTTAAAAGGTCGGACGGGACTCGAACCCACATTTCACCTTTTCTAAGGCTATCGATACAATTGTGTCGCAGAAAGAGTGATGGCAGAACGAGTGACGGTAGCGCAATGGTTAACACCAGCCCCCGGAAAGGGCGAAATGAAAGTTTAAATCCTCCCGACTTTTGTTACCTTCGCATATCACCCAGTAATACTGTATATGTATAACATCATATCACTGCTAAAGGGGGTAATAAAAAAGAATTTCGATTTGCAACTGATCATGCACCAAACCTGGTACACTTCGTTCTAATTGATCAATTGCAAAAATATGTTGTCGCTCACACAATGGGCTTAGAGGTAAGACAGGAACCTAGAAGGCGTTGTGGCACTTATATGTTGGGAGGCGACTAATGTTTAGGCTTATCTGATTCGCTGCACATGAAGTTTTCATAGGGTTGTTAGTAATTATCAGAAAGATTAAACCTCTGGTTAGAATTCTACGGTGCCAGTTTTGAAAACAGTCTTTTATAACACTGTAGCATCTAGAACAAGAATTTGCTCCACGGTCAGCATTTGGCTTCATTTTTATAAGTCGCTAGAAGCACGAGAAGCATATCACCTTGTAGAGGATTTTTTGTGCTTAAGAAATTTGCGTTTTTATTTAAAGTTTCTGTCGAAGCTGTGAAGAATTTCCAATTGATTAACAGTATTCCAAACGCGATCTCGCGTCGTGAGTTCGACAGTGTTCTACCACACTATGTGTTAAAACGGCAGCAACTATTGTTATTTTACTGAGAATTTTACACGGCATCGACAGAAGCTCTAGATAAGAACGCATGATTATGATACTACGGAAAATCCTCTACACAAGGATATTCTTTTCGGGCTTCCAACGATTTACATTCGCGGTAAAAATGAGAGCCAAAGGCAGTGAGAAGCAAAATTTTACTCCGGACGCTACAGAGTTTTGAAAGAGTGTCTTGAAAAACCGGCAACGTAGAGCTGTAACCAGAGATTTAACCTTGTTAATAATCACTAACACTCATATGAAAACTTCTTTGTCCCGCTAATGAGATCGGCTTAAATATTTGTCGCCGCCTAACATATAAGTACAGCGTTGTACATATTCTGAGACGTAGATCCACTGAGAGAGTGGACTCGCATTCTCTACTGCGATGGATTGACTAATCTTCCGTAGAAACAAACTCATTCATCCATGAGTCGATGTGTTTTAGCGAACTTGATTGCTTTGTAGGCTTGGCTAGTGGTTGTCCCAGAAAAAAATATTTTCGCTTTCGCCTATTTAGGGAGAATTTGACAAACTAAGTATAAATGTAAGATGAATGATTAGTACTGGTGGATAGCCTTAGTTGCGTCTCTGCAAAAAATAGTGAATATGGAGGGCTCATGTAGAAAGTGTGTTAATTTACTTGTGTCTATTACATGAGTCGGACCAGTTGAAGAAATCGAACTCGTGACATGGAAGAATGCTAAATTTACTGATAAGAGGTCGAAACGAGGGACCATACTAATTATAAATTTGACATTAATTCATATTTACATAGACATAATAACGATGTCAAAAAAGTAAACATCGGCATTGGAGTATACCTGCACTACACACGAGCTCTATCATACTGCCATCGTAGGCACACGATGAAATAGCGCTGTTCCATTGATCATTTAGAAACCCCATGAGAAAAAGACTGCGACGTGAGAATGACACCTCGATAAGTTGTTTATTGCCGTATTCTGATGACTAATGTCTCTCTGTCAGGCGAAAATGGCACTCATGTGCCAAACTTCCCATCACCGCTTTTCAGCAAATAACACTATCACCTCTTCAAGAAATACTGGTAGGGTTGAAACGACAAACAGATTTAAGCATAAAGGAGAGGATTACGCATAAATCGGAAGAAAAACCAGTTCATAAAGACACATGCCATGCTGGAAACAAATCGAGGCGGATGGTTCCATTATAACTAGGACCACCTCATACATTACTTCGAGCTACGTCGCACCTAATCAGCATATTGCCATAATGGACGACGACAGCAATGACAAGGAGTAAATTGGTAGCCACTAGTCTTCAGCACTCCTAAGGACATATCAACTAGGTAGTCAAGTTGATAGGTCAATCTTCTCCTATTTCTCAACGAATCTAATCCTTATGCGAGACTGAGTTGACTTAGCATTTCGGAACTTAGTGAACGCGAAATTTTGACATTTCATCAAATAATGAAGATCGGTTATTTCGATTAGGAGGAACAAACGAAAAACCGACCTCATTCGGTGCAAAAAAACTGCTCATAGGACTGCTGGTAACCACTCGAAAACTGAGATTCCTGGCTACAGCCCAACGTCGCCGGTTCTTCAAGACAACCTTTTATAGCGCTGTGATATCCACGCAAAAGCAGCGCAATTTTCTCGCCGCACAGAGCTCTTTCTTTGGAATATTAGTAATCATAAGATAGCGTAGTATTTCCTGATGCTGATGCTGTGCTTATGTCTTGAAAAGTCCGTTTCTCTGCAACACAGCAGGTAAATCAAGTTGAGTTCGATGTGTGATAAAGGGCGATCCGAAGCCTATTCACATGGCAGTGGGTGTGGCAGCCACGTGACTGCTGATGCAATACTTCTCTACTCGTTCATAAGCTCGAAAAGCGATGATCGTGTCACGTTTTATAGGCCGCTGCAACCAGCGCCCACGTAATCCGCGAGGGGCGCCGTTCCTCTCACGTGGGAATTCGATCTATTACCAGTTGCGGTGGAGCTTATTTACCTGCTGCGTTTGAGAGAAAGTGTCTTTTCATGATATAAGCGTAGCGTTGGAATTAAATTCGATTGTGCTACTGAATGATTACTATTAGTCCAAGGAAAGAGCTCTGTCCGGCGAGAAATATGCGCGTCTTAAACCAAAAGATCTCCTCCTTTGGCAACGTCAAAATAAGTCTTTTTCGAAAACCGGCGAGATATGGCTTTAGCCTCAAGTCTCAGCTCTCGAATGGTCACTGAAACTCCTGGAAGAAGTTCCTCTCCAGCGAATAAAATCTGTTTTTTATGTGTTCCCTTCTAATCAGAGAGATCAGAGAGAACCTGAAGATCTATTTCTCGTAATTATGCTCCGAATAGACGAGTTAATGAGATCTGCAATAGAAGAAAATGCTTCCAGCCGAGGTTAAAGGAAGGTCGGTTCACAAATTATCGCAACATATGGTAAGCCGAGAGCGCATGTGGCGCAGTGGTTAGAGGTGCTCTGCGTCGCACACGAGGTCAGTGGTTTGATCTCGCGCTCATGGCTCACCAAGCCATCCTTCCCTCCGGGGTCGGTAAATTGGTACCAGACAGGTCTCAGACTTGTCTGGGAGGATAAGCAGCACTGACTCGGTTCAGCGGGAGGCCACCGCGAGTCATTGTAAAGGCCAGATATGCATTCAATCACCTCAAACGAAGTTAAAAATTGAAGTCGAATGCATGGCGCATCCCTCAGGGATTGATCAACGCCGAGAAGTTTATCCTTTTTTTATGGTAAGCCGATAATGACACCGGCTGCTGCAACATAGACTGCCCGAACAACTAAATCGGTAATATCATATAAACTTTTTTTTGAGTTAGGTCGAGGTTGGTATACCCCACTGGAAGCGATGGCTGATATTTTTGCAAATTCAGAGTTGTCAAAGCATAAACATGCGTTAGCATATTATATTTAACCGTTCAATGAACATTTTCCAGACCTAATGAGCATCTATTGCAAAAATCAATCTGAATGTTTAGATATTGGAGAAAACTCGCCGCCTGACTCTTTTATGGCTCAAACTAGAAAACACATCTGAGATGAGTACCCATACCACTTATGATTTTCAAACACTCATTCTTGTAAGTGCTGAGACCGACAATCTGTTAACTTCGGGATCGTTCAATATTCACAGGTCTTTTGATTAGCTAAATACGAGGTTGTTACGAACAAATTTTTAAAACATGAAGTTTCGGCAAACGTCGCTTATTTCAAAGCCTAGAAAGATTAGGTTGCAATCCAATCAGCCAAACACCTCTATTAATTTAACAGAAATTATTACCTAAACCCATCTTTCGATTGCATTAGGAGGAACTTTTACACATTTTTATTGCTTTTATGAGTTCTTACTACTGAATTTTCCATATGAAGAGCAATCGCGAAGAGTTAACAGGAACTGCCAGTGCACCTCTTACATCATAACAACAATCTTTTATGATGCAATAGATTACGCGTGATAACGAGAGTTTCGTCTCTGCACCTCACCTTTGAGCTCTTGGAAATTTCCAGATTGCTTCGATAACTTACGCGATGAGATTCCACATTCCTGTGAGAGGATGCAAATCTACTTCGAAGTTTTTCACATCTTCATAGGTTCACTGTTTCGCCGATGTGTTCACACCACATTTTTTACGAGAGTTCACATGTATTGAAACTCAAATCATGAAATCTCGTCTCTAAACATAGATCACGTAATCCAGTCTTACAAAGACTGCCATGTAATGGCTCAGAACTAATTGGCGACTTGATAAGTTAGCTGAAATTGCTTTAAATTACGCGAAGTTTTCCAAATTACTGTTTTAAAGGCCTTTTAATAACAACTCTTGGTTTGCTTGTCATGAACTGTAGTTTCAAAGATATTTTCCCACCTGCGTTTAGCATATTATTGCTTTCGTAATGGGGCCTCACCTTCCTGATTGGCCTGACCGCAGTGGTTACTCTTTTTGATTTCCAAACACCACAAATCGCGGACATGTTTCAAAAAAAAGGATAAATCTTGAAATAGTTTTGTTTCTTCATGCCGATTTCAAAGGAAAATCACTCTTTTAATTTATCACAGACAATTTGGTATGAGAGGATAATTAGCAAAGGATTCTTGTAAATCCTGTATGTAAGTGATCGTCCTGTATGTAAGGATATCATCGAGTGAGGTTCTTCATTTGAGTGCTGTTTCATAAGAACAAAGTGGACTCGAACGACAACGAAGAGCCGCAACTCAAACTTGAGACTGCGAACAATCGGTTTATCAGCTCTGATGAAGCCAAAGACATCGAAACAGTGCCAAGTAAAGACTATTTGTGAACCTTGTGGTAGACCAATCATTCAAAAATGTTACATTGATTCAAGGAACAGAAGTTAAAGAAAGGCCTCTGGCAAGCTACACAATTTTATGTCATGCTGACAGAATATGACTGCATGGTGGACGATTGCTTTTTCACCACACGAATTGTCTGCACATGCACTAACATCTTGATAAGATGTATTGAAAGAAGCACGAAACATACACAAGATATGAAAAGAGCAAGTACCTTGTAAACGGAGAAAAAAATCACTTCAGAAGACGTAAATCACATAGTAGAGAAAAGAGGACGGGGCCACAAAAACTTTGCGGGCTGATGTGAAAACTATAGATGCAACAATGAGGACTGTAAGAAAATAAGAGCTTCTCAAAAGATTGGGATAAGGCGGCAATGAGAGAACGTAAATATTAATGTGTCATCAAGTTGCGGACATCAGAGAAGAGACCTTAATAAAATACAGCAAGTCAAGCAAGCAGTGGTGCCCAAAAATAGACAGCTCAAATAATACTGAAAGGATCAAGAGACAGTCACAGGAGAAATTCTAGCTTTGTTTCTAAGATCTCCAGATCATAAATTCGGAACTAGATCAGTAAAGAAATTTGCAAATAAGTGTTTTACCTTTATAGACTCGTCACCAGCACGGTACTTTTTTGTTCAGTCGATGCCTGTAGAGCATATACCTCCTACTTATAAAGAAACGATGCCGAATCATTTAAACTACTGTATGTCGAGTGGTAATTTTCCGACACTGCAGTGACCGCAGTCGAGCCCTCATGGGTGCTAAAATGAATCACACCTCTACTTTCGACTGCTTATGTAAGCCTAGCTTGAAAACAATAATAATCTGATAATCTGATAACATGTTTCGAGCCTTTTATGAGGTCTGGCATGGCACTTATCCCCTGCAAGGGATCGGCTGAACCAAAAGGCACCGTGCTAATGGAAAGGCGAAACAAGTACCTAGTGACTCTACGAGTGCCATATCAGGCTTTATAAAGGGCACAAAACATGTCATCAGATTATAATATTATTATTGCCTTTGATAAGGTCGATATAAACAATTGAAAACTTTGTGTTCTACAAATATACAGAGACTGATCTCCAAAATGCTTAATTCGCTTTGTTGTTTCTATATTGTAGGTGATTTCGGCTTTTAGTGGAAGAAATTGCTAATCTTATGAATAATTCTGGAAATCGAGTTACACAATCCTTTTTGGAATTCTAAGGCTCCATCACAATATTCCTCAACCTTCAGGAAATTAATGGGTCAACTCTTAGGTAGGCTTTTGATTGAAAATGGGTCTTTCAGAGCTTGCTCAACTCTCTCAGGGATGAACGCTGCTAAAAATCACATTTCAGAGTCATAAAAAACCTCTGATCACAAGTTGATATTATGGGGGCATCCGTCCAAGAAATGGTGATTACGCAAAATTACCTGCTATCAACACAACGTCTTCTCATCGCTCCTATAGAAAAGGGTTCAATGTGAGGCGTATGGCCCTGATTGAAGCGGGCGATACCGTCAGGACGTATGCAAGCCGCTGACTTATTAATCTCAAAAAGCCCTCAAATATTCTCGCAGACTAATGTAGTAGAAACTTGGATGGCTTTTTTATTACAGTAGAAAACTCACTACACATAATAGTGGGAAAAAGCAATAATGTGACAAATTTTCTTGGCTGAGTGGTAATAAGGTCATTAACACAAGGTGTGCAAAATAAAGAACAGCGAGGGTAAAGAGCCAGAAAAGTGTTCAACAATTCGACATGGGGAAAGTTTTAAATTTCTCAAGATAATCGCATGAAAGTTGCAAACATTTACTAGCTTTGTGAAACGGTTGCGAAACGGTAAGGTTGAAGGCTATGATGTGACTGAAGCTTACCCTCTAAATTTATTGAATTTCGTACTACTGGAATTATGATATTTGGATAAATAAACTGTGCGAAAGAAAACCAAGCAAACAGATAAACAGAATGAGCATGGAATCAAGTAAGAAGGTAGTTAAATTGGAAAAGAATACTAGAAAAGATATAGCTTTACGGTGGCTCCTATTTTCCCAGTCGGTTCAGTCAGCTCAAAAGACACACACCTTGAATAAGCTCATTTTAATGTCTTCAAAAATGCTGGTAATGGATACCTAAAAAAGCTTTCATGTACGGTTGGAGACGGCCACGAATCTCTTGGATAATGAGTTGCAGAGACAATTACGCGTTGTAATTCATGCTCTCGAATGTCCGCATTATAACTAATTTTTTTCACATGATCCGACATTTCATCCCTGAATCTCACACTCTCTGTTTCAGTTTGCTCCCTTACATTCAATATCAACGATGGTTATTGAACTATACGTGGGTGACTTCGGCTGATTCCTGAAAAGAGTCTTTTTTTCAAAATGTCGCTGATTGCTGGAAATTTTCTCGGAATAATATGGTATAACTACTAGGTATTCGCAGAATTTTGCGATATGAATTTGTTAGTTTTTGTGAATTCCAGGAAGCTTTCCAAACGAGTTTGATAGCAGCTTTCAAGATCTCACAGGCTTGCACTAATCCTGGCCAGTAGACCATGCCTTCAGTCCAAAATTCTCAGTTATCTTTTGCCAACGTCTTAAACCCTAGCTTAGAATTTCAAGGAGAACTATGCAAAACAAATCAAGAACTTAAGCATCTTCATGAAAAACAATTCCAAATAACTAAAAAAAGTGCTAACCCCTGCAGCAGACGGTTCATCCAAATAACTCAATACCATTTTGGCATATTATTGCACCACATTACTTTGATGCTTAGATGACCGTTCTTCAAAACAGCACAGATCTCAACACTCTTTTCATTCCTTGCACTTTTTTATTAGTGGTGATTTGATTTAAGCTCAATCCGAAACTCATATGTTATGACATCTCAAGTCACGAAAAAGTGAGGACTATAGACTTGGTGAAGGAAGAGTTAAATGACATAGCATATTTGTGAGAAAAATATTATTCATTTTAAACGCCAACTTTCCTTCAACTGCACTATCAATCAACAGTGCCTTCTATAATTTAGCTGAAGCAGGAGGTGTACAAGTGAATATTACTTGGTTAACCGCCGGAGCCGATGATTCGAGTCGATTGTTCAGTATTTATAATCGAATGTCATCAATAATAGCGTAGGAAGAGCGATGTGCAAAAATGGGAGTCAGTCAGTGTAACGGATGGAGCACGTATTCCTGGAAAGAGTGAGGTGCGGGTTCTAGTCCCGCCTGACGCGATAGTTGTGCACATCACTCTACATCAGTGGATGCCATTAATAGTTATTGAGTTGTCTTAGGAATTTTTTCGCATCTCAATATTTACGTCGATTCAGTTGTTGCACACTTGAAGAGACCAATTATTCAACAATATAATCAACATCATGATCGACAACCATTTGCTCGGCAAAGATTGGATGCTCTCCTCGCAGAAAGAATGAGGTTGTTATTAGAGAAATAGGTAAAGTCACTTTTGAGCTGGTTGTGTCTTTTGATTTTTACTCTTGCAGATGTTTCTTCATGGCACGGGAGAGATGATAATTCGAAGGAGTACTATCAGAGCTATACGTTGGATGTGGTGTACTGGTCGAGCTCGGTTTTTCGAAAATATGGCGAGCCGACTTTGCTGCGTGAAGTCAAGCGTTGAAATGGAGAACGGCAAACACTGGGTTGTATAGGATGTCTCTCACAGACTGTTGCGGCCTGCTACGACTTTCAGAGTTATTTCCCAAAGAAGTCGGCACTGGATGCCTTATTATTATCGAGTAGTTTTCACATTTTTACACTTCACATTATTTTTCATTTTTCTCTACACGCGCCATCACAATTTACTGTTCGGGTTCCAGTAATTTTTTGCATTCAATTGATCTCTTCGTGTTTACCTTCTACAAAGGTCTCCGAATACTTTGAGTACTGCTTCGACTGATGCTTAAAAATTCCGCTTTTTTCATGAAAATCTGCTCGAGACGAATCATGGTTGTAGCCATATTAAGGCATTCCTAATGTGTCCATTGATGGATTACAAGGGAGCGCTGATGGAACGGATCGAATCGATGCCTTGCTCAATACTTTGCTTCATGATACATTGTGTCACTAACCGCTTCGTCAGTGTGCCCTCGTACGAACAACATCTGAAGTATTAACAAGGAGTTCTTTCATGATCTCCAAAATCGATAATCCAAAGGGTATCTTGGGACGGGTTTCTGCACTTTTAAAGTACGGGACGCGGTCCTCGAAAACGTAATTCAAAATGCCGTCACCATTTGCGAAGAAGCAAATGGAAAGATTATTACTTTTGTGGATGTCGTTCACACAAAACTTCGTCAAGTATCAATACTCACCTGCTTACTTGTATACTTAGACGGTCAGTCTTCTCGAAATGTGCGGGGCTCAGAAAATCTTCCATACATGTCGTCTTCCGATGGCGGCCGGCGCGAGTTTCACACCGTGATCTGAGAAACACTCACATCTGCGACTACAGCTGATTTTTTTTGTGAACCACGTCCGTCCAGCGCGCGGGTGGTGGTCCTCGGGGACGGGTGTATGCTCGTGGATTCCACTCTTCACTTAATTTCTTCCATCTTTCGTCTGATCTTATTTCTATATGACCGATACATCTGTGTTTCGCTATCGATGCATCATCTTTTGGGTAAAGGAAATGTGATAGGTTTTAGAGATCTGAGCTGCTCGAGCCGGCTAGATGTTGCGAGTGCCGACTGGTTTTGAACCAGTCAATATCAACTATTGGAAAAAAACTGTTTTCTTGACATCGGCTGGTTACTCTTACTGATTATTTATCAAGCATATAACTAACATACCTTTCGTTTCAAATGTTTTCTTAAGACCACAGCTCAAATTTCAATATGCGTGATTATCATTTTTTGAGCCAGGCATGTCAGTGGTCTATAAAAGAGGGCTGACTTACAGAGCCCGATACAGGATTGGCAAAAGACGAGAAGAGGTAACTGCCCGACTGACGAGATCGCAAGATCGAAACACGTGTATCGGGCTCTATGAGCCAGCCCTCTTTAATAGACCACTGACATGCGTGGCTCAAAATGGATATTAGACATGTAACTAACGGTCAGACGTTTTCGTTGATGCAGTAATTCAATCATTTAGATCACCCCTCGACCAGTATGCAGATTCCAGTACTTTTCCCATTCGTTCTGTCCTCTGCCAATCTTTATCATTTGAGGTGGTCCTGTCCGTTCTTTGTTTAAGCAGCAGCTTGACTATGTGTCGTCTGATTTCCTCATCGAATGGTGAGATGCTAATCAATTACGGTCTTGCCTATGCTTAGAAACAACGGGCAGCGTTTAATTTATTCGACACAGACAGCTGGTGGTCCTGAGAATCGGATGAGAATTCGTTGCTCTGTGATTAGGATTTCCTTAGTAAAATAACAAAATTTCGCGATTAGTCAATCAGTTGATTAGTGGAATTTCCTCAGGAACATTTACAGATGCTATGGCATTAGCGATCAAAGTCATACATTCTTAAGGAAGAGCCAAATTTACGCAAAAATCCGAATGCTAGATAATGGGTACAAGGAAGTTCAACGAATGAAGGAAGTGTTGGAATGGTTACATTTTTTGACCTCAGGTCTTTTAAAGTAAACTAACTAATAATGATATTGGTGTTGTGTTACTACAACCCGCGCAACAAGCACAACAACCCACAACACTTATCGCTGCGTCTCAGAAAAGAACAGATATAAAATTTTTGCTCTCGAGAAAATAAGAGCCTCATCTCATCTAAACCAGGGTTTTTTGCAGCCAACTTTAATAAGGGTTGTGTTTGTCGGAAACAAACAAAAACTCTGAAAAGAAGAAGAAGAAGAAGGAATTTAACTGTTGCTTAGTTTGAGGAGATATTAGCTGCGACCCTCCACTCTAAGATTTTAACTGCTAAAGACACTGCAATAACACGAATATCTGGGATATCTTTATCGGAATTCTCCTCCAGGCAACTAGATGTGGTGGAAAATCCCGTATCCAAAATTTTGTTGACCTTGATTCAAATAGTAGCTATGCAACTTTTTTGTTTACGCGAGCCGATGTTGAAGAGATAGCGGTTGCGGTACTGCGAAGAAATAGGAAACAAAACCGAGGAAACTGCACTTTTCTCGAGTAAACATCTGTGGTTTCCCTGTTCGTGACACGAGATCAGTGACGTAAGCAGACCAAGCAACTAGCGAAAACAACAGCCCATGAAAAATCAACCCCCAAGGAACGCTTATACAGACCGATGCGCGCAGAGCAAAATACGCGATTTTCGCTGCTTGATTGAGGTTTTTTCGCCGTTTTGCGGAAATTTTTGGAATTCTCGTATTATTTTAATAGAAAAAGGTTTTCCCCTTTCGCTCATGTAGTTTTGGTTTAGATATATTCGTCCTGTATGGAGAAAAATGTTGATTTATTACGGAATTACGCTGAAACTGTAGCGAATTGTATGGGGAACATCACAATAGAAAAACCTCTAGTTTTGATCAATCATAGTTTTATACAAGTTACAAGAGCCATCGAAGTGAATAAAAATTTGAAAACAATGAGTGATTTAAGATAAATATGATAATGCATGCTGTATTCAATACTAGTTCATCGATAACTCTTACTATAACTAAGTTTATATCAATGATTCGTTTGCTTCCAATTCTTCAGAGCAGAGGAAGGTGAGAAAAGGTTGAGTACTTATGGATAGTAGAAGAATTTTGGTTGATAAGGGACAGCTGTGTTTGAATAAAAGGCTCAGTACATCGGAATTATGCAAACTAGTGGTCAGAAATATGTGTCTCCAAAGAAGTATTTTCGATGCTTTTCTCTCATCCGTACTCATATTCAAAGGAAATATTCTCTATTCCTTTTCGAGACTTTAGTAATTAATCGACAGCTTGAATATCGAGAATCTCAAGGGTGTGTCTTATTTCAAATGGTTCCCATACTATGCTGTGAAGGTGAAGTAAAATCTTCGATACTTATGTGTTGAACGACGACAACTTTCTAAGTCCATCTCAACGGCTGGTCAGTATCTTTTCTTAGAAATATTAGTAATCATTAGAAAGCCCAAATCTGTAGCTATAACAGAGCATTGCTGATTTTCAGATTACCCCTTTATATCGCTGTAGCATACAGAATAAAATACTTCATTTCTCATTCGCTTTTAGCCTTCATTTTTGCAACGCGTATAAATCGCTGGAAGCACGAAAGCATATCAGCGTGTAGACAATTTTCCGTAGCATCAGAATTCAAGTTTTTAAGAGAAGGTGCCGTCGCTGAGGTGGAAAATGCCAAATTGCATAACAATACTTCAAACGCGATCAGTCGTTTCGCCCCGACCCCGTTTCCTCCGCTCCGTGAGTTGTTCAGCAAGCAAAGTCGCCGAAAAGCTTCATAGCTGAGTAATATGTGAAAGCCAGTCAAGCGAACAGAGTCACATTGTTAGTAGATAATCGCTTGATTTATCTCGTAATTCGACAGTGATCTAACGCATCATGTGTTAAATCGGCGGTAACTATTGTTATTTTATTGAGAATCTTTTTTACCGCATCGACAGAAACTTTAAATAAAAACGCATGATTTTCACACAGCGGAAAAATTCTGTACATGTTGACATGTCTTTTGTGCTTCTGGCAAATTATTCTCGTAGTTAAAATGAAGGCGAAATGCGAGTGAGAATAAATTTTTTTTGAATGCTACAGGGTCATAAAAGGGTGTAGGGTGTTCTAGCAAACCGGCGACGTATAGTTGTAGGCACAGATTTAAGCTTTCGAACAACTATAAACACTCCTATGAAAATTGCCTGTTCAAACGAATGAAAGTGGGTTATATCAGTTTGAACGGGTCTATGAAAAGCGGTCGATAGAAGAGGTTTAATTCATTATAACAGCTACGTACTCGACTGCCGGTCACCACAATGTCGGGTAAGTGCATAACCTGACTTAGGGTGAATTTTTACTCGGCGTCAATTCTTTTAAAGGATTATTTAACCTCAGGGGATTGGCTGAACCGAGGGAGGGTGGTAGTGATAAGTCTCAATAGGACGAAACAGGCGCCTGCATACCACGAGATCTATCAGCTTAAAACATGTAATATCCTTATCAGAATGAGAGTGAGTTAGAAATTTGTCACCGCTTAACATACAAGTGCCAATTTTTCTCTCACACTCAAGCACATTTTGCTGGAGAGAGGTTTCCATAACAGATTTTCAATAATCATTCGATAGCACGATATCAAATATCACAACAATAAGCTTGATTGTTGAGAAGGACGTTTTTAAAGAGTTGTTACAGCTAAAAGACCATTGTGTTTCGCACTCGGCGCCGTGTTGGTTGAGCAGCGCAAGTTACGTGTGACATTCGGTGCGCACCTAGTGTTAAGCTCAATATTCTCAATCCTTCCGAAAGAAGAACTGCTAAGTTGTTTGAGGAAAGGCGTTGCTCATCGAAAGAAGCTCAAGTGTTGATGAACATAATCTTTACCCTGTTACTGTTTAATACAGAAACCTTAAAAATAAAGTACATCTTTCGTTTTTTCGAAATCTAGGCTAGCGAATAATAAAATGTCTAGAAAGTGGGAAAAATACGTATTATTGAATATGGGTGCTGATAAGGGAAGAAGGCATCATACATAGCAATGAACGCGCGCTCTTCCTACACTTACTCGAGCTACATATTAGAAAAACCTCTACATAAACCTCGGTTAGAGATGTTTAGTTGTGGTAAATGTGCTTTCAAGCTACGCCCCCGCAAGACAAGCAATACAAGTGCTCAGTAGGGGTTAAAAGACTATTTTTGTGCAAGGATGTGGTATTACTGCTGAAAAATGAAGGATTTCAAAAGGAGCTACCACTCTTTGTAGCAAAAAAGTCTTCGTAGAAGGTTTATTCGTAATTTTCCATCCTTTATGTAACGGTAAGACACCTCTGACTTATAAACTTCACCTATAATTGTCAATAAACCCCTTATGACGTCCGAGCGGCGGGTAGCATTTTGGACGTGAAATGTGATCTTCTTTTCGCTCCGGCGTTAAATGGCAGCCTCTACAAAAATTTTATCATCAAAATTCTCGAAAACTTGGGCTACCTAATGGTTAGTGAAACTTTAGTGAAAACAAATATAGCGGCCCCAGAAGGGTGAATGAAGGAAATTGAGTGTGATAAATTATTTTATTTTCGCGATTACAACGTAATGAAAAGCTTTTTTCGAAGCTAAAGAGGTTTTTGGGATAGCAGAAATTTAAGCTTTCGAAAGCTAATCAACCATCCAAGAGAAAACTTTCTGCAGCGAGAAAGGCGTTTAAACAATTGTGTACCCTGAGCTGGTATACGTCGTCCCTCAGGGGTTTATGAATCGCTCAAATCGACTTTGTTGTGACCATAGCGTAAAGAGCATTCTACACCGTCATGGACGCATAGATGTTCGATGGAAGGTAATCGTCATCAAATAGACAAAAAGTAAATGCTTATTGAACTGTTCATTGAATAAATGCCTTCGAACGGTGGACAATGGCGGAAAAGACTGCACTTATAATCAAACACGTCATTGAGAATGGTGGCAAAGCTCTTAAAAGGGCAAACAGAAGGGAAATGATGTAAGCTAATTGAATCTTAGAAGAATTTAAATCAATCAGTAGTAAATCACAACACCATCCTTCTCCTGTATTACATCAATTTAAGCAGTTATCACTGTATTGCTGAGTTTTTGATGATTGACACGATGTATGTGTCCTCAAGGATATACTGTTACACCTTGGTGTAAGGTGTTTCTGGCCGAAGACCTGAGATGCTGTAGTTGATTAACCTTCGACTGAACTACTCAAAAATAATGTCCGAATTCGTCGTCTCTGCTGAGAGCACGTCAGCAGACCTCCCTACACCACTTGGAAAAGCAACGGTAGTAAACTATGGGCCCTATCAGACGGTTATTCTTCACATATCTAAAGAACAAACATACTGGAAGACATAATATAAACTCATAAGAAATTAGTCTTGTGATCCACATAATTCATTGAGATGACTCATTTAAGTGCACAATTAATGCCCATTTAGTCAATAAGCTGCTAGTGTGGCAAAGTGCTCAGGTAACCTTACTGTACACACGAGGACATTGAATTAATTCCGTAACGAGAGTGACCCAGGCCCTCTACCCCTGTGGGACGTGAAATTGCTCGAAATCGTCTGAGCGGGCAAAAACACTAACTTGCAACATTGGGAAGCCATCGCAAGTCTTTTGAAGGCCACATCTTGCATTCAATTATCTCCATCATGCTACGATACTACGAGAGGTGATGAATAAAAATGCACGGATTATTTATCAGGGATCGATTACAACGGCTTAACCTTTATTTTTTGCGCTATCACTTTCTTTTCCAAAAAAATATTATTGAAAGGTTTTAGAGCGACAGCGACGATGAAATGGCGTTACGTAGTTATAACACTTCTGCTGTCAATTCTTTTTCGTAAATTTGTTATCACGAATTGGCTGCTGCTTACAAAATCATTGCCTCCTTTATGAATGTATCTAGATGCTGGACGACTTAATTTATTCCAGCTAGGATATCCGCGGCGAGGAGTCCCCAACTATGGACGGCCTTTAACTTTCGTGTTTGAAGGAAAGGACTTAATCCGAGACAAATCGGACACCAATTTCTCGACCACGAAGAGATAAGAACATCGATTGGGACTGACCAGATCCAATGAGAGCTTTACACATATTGAACACCATTTTTCTGTCGCTTTATCCGTCCCTAAATCACATTATACGAGGTATTTGTATTATTTTAATATAAACCTAATAGTTCCAATGATCTTGTGATTCCACTGATTATGGAATATTATTATCAGCATTGATTGCCAAATAAAAAGAAAATTTGCCATGAAAGTCTTGAAAATCAATGTAAAACTCAGAAAGCAGCTAGAGATGTAAGGTGGTATAAATGGGAACAATGTGGACTGACGTTTGCTCACTAACTTTTCATTGACATTTTCAAATTAATTCAGTTTGCCTAGTGGAATGAGATATCTCCATGAAAAATAGATCCCCTAGAGGAAAATAAGGAATTCCAAGAACCATATGTGTTCGAGAAATTCTTGCGTATTTTATAAGAGCCAATATGGATTTTCTAAAAATTCTTGTGTAAAATGGGCTAGAGCGTGAAAATTCCGAGAATGCAGTTGATCCTCATAACTAAGTGATGGATAGGAAAGTTAATGAAATTTTGTTTTTTTTTCAAGTAAAATTTGCTGGCTGTTAGATCAAACTAAGCTATTATTAACAACTGATACTTATATTTGATTCAAAATGAGCGAAAAGATTTTTTAAACCTATCCTCAATAATCTTTCGAAGGGAAGTTTCTCTTACGAAAGTTTGCATCGAGAGAAAAGCACAATCACGATCATTTTCTCCTTTGTATTTTGGTAGCTCAATTCATTCAATATTTTGTGAAAGCTTATTGGTTCCAGATTCCATTTTTCAAATAGAGGAATGCCGGTAGAGAACTAAGGCGAGAAATCGATGGAACAAGTTTAAAGTGACGATTCTGGAAACAAACGACATTGCCTTTTACGAATGAGTTTCTTCCAACACAAATTTCACTTGTCCATGAACAAATTCCCGGCGAATGAACAATTGACATCCGATGAATAGCGATTAGAGGCGTAATTGATGAAGTAGAAGGTTGGACAAAATGAAGGCGGAGTCTAGAATATCTATACCGGCAAATGTTTCTCCAAAATGTAATTGGTGATGACAATCACATACAGAAATAGGTACATTCAAGAGCTCAAAAGAGGAGCAGATGTCGCTTTTATTAATAAGCAAACGTTCCGAAAATGGCGACGAATAATACAAGTGCATAATTCTACTGTGAGGTGAGATGAAATCTGGGCGGGCCGAAGTCATGGGCGGAGAAAGTCGGCCACACGATGAAAAGCTAAAGTGCACACTTGAAGAGGGAATCGTTGCCGATAATGCATCGAGACGCTAGCAGTCCGAGGAATTCAATAAGGCCATCCGGGCAGACAGCCGGCATCTCCATAATGTGCAAAACTGCCGCCACCTACGAAAAAACAATTGCCGTGTGGTTGGTTCTGATACATGTAAAACATGCTTCAGGGGCACATCTGCAAACTTTTTTCACGTCATATTGCATGTTTATCACCTGCAGTTGCTTTGAATGACTCAGAATAAGTTGAAAACGAGTTATCCATGGAAAATTTCATTCGACACCTATAAAATTTCTGGAAGAGGTGGACAGTGTTTCGATATTTGTTATCTTCTCCTTAAAATAGGCTCAAAAATCTTTGAACCAAACTACTTAGCAAAGTTTGATTCAAGAGCGAACAATTAGAATGAATAAAATATTGCCAAATGTTCTACAATTATTTATTTCCACTGAGAAACCATTAGAAATATCAACACCAAACAACAGCGCAGTGGCCAGTGGCGCCTACATTATGAACATAGCTGAGGGTTCTATCCTAAGCGCTAAGTTTCTCAGGTAATCTTCTCTTCCTTGGCCCTAAATTGATAGTGGACTTTTCTAAGAGGTTAGCAGTAGTAAACTGACGCGTCGTTAAGTTACTGTCTAGGACAAAAATTCAATCACTTCTCTATAACAACGCTTGATGAAGTCGGATACATGACACATTTTACAGATATTAAACAATGCTAAACTCTATATCCTTTATCCTCCTACAGCAATTTCTATGAGTGGCTAGATATGAGGATATCAAAATAATAAGGAATAAACTGCTGGATGCTGATTGGCCCATCGGAGATTCATCACGCAATGGGCTCTAATGTGGAAATGGTGAAATGTATTTTTGGCCTAAGAAACGATTCGTGCGATCTCATCGATATCTAAAATTAGTAGCCTTTTTCTCGCAAACAGTGGCTTGTTTTTGTCGCAGTTTATTCGCCTGAGTGTTTCCAAGATGCTTGAAAAACTCATAGATAGGGAAGACGCCTGACACAAGTGAATAGAGGCAGAATTGCGTAGCCTATGCTGTTCAACTTCTGCGCTTCAGTAGTACAACATGTGGCTGTTGGTTAGTGTGGAGAAAAGTTGATCCCCTTCCGTTAACTAACGAAGGGTGCAGACGCTAAAGTATCTGATGCATATCGTTATCAAGCTAAACGAGCTTCTCCTCTGAAAAGCTTCACCCGTTTCAGGAACGTGTGACAGATTAAGTTGAACTATAACTAACAACCAGACAGTCTGCATCACCTTTTCAAATGCTATTTCGGCTATGGAAAGTGATAAAGAGCTTCTAAGTGGTCTATCTACTGAGCCGATCGTTGGCGCTTATTGTAAAAGACCGATTTCTCATTGGTAAATCACAGCGCAGTGAGAAACGACTCGCTCCGATTCCGCGGAAGAAGATCAGACAATACCTCAAAACAACGATTTCATTAATCGCCCTGCTTCCGTGTTCAAAGCTTTCAATTTTCTTAGATACTCTAAACAGTTGGTTACAGTGCATATTTCTATGTATTCTCGAAGAGACCTTTGTGTATTTGTTTCTATGAAAGCTTTCGAATTATTGCCATCAATAGCAAAAGAACGTCCGCCACTTCCCTCATCTTCAATATCGAATGAACCACAATGTCCAGTTTAACTCCACAGTGTGTATTCGTGTGCATTTCATTGATCCCATACCGCTTCGATAACTCAAGTGCTTCTGTTGCGTAGGTCATAATTTAGATTCATAAGAAAAAGCTTCCGAAATTAATTTCTTACAAACGCTTCACTCTTCAAAATTGCCAAGAGCAATTCATAGTGTAATGTGAGTATATGAAACGAAAGTGATAGAATGAGGTCTGTTGTAATAAATAATAGCTCAGTATTCTGTACAAATCGATGTTAAATCAAGGAGAAAAAAACTCGGAAGTATAATATCAATAGCGAATGTATAACCACATGATGAATCGCTTTGTATGTTTGAGCAATGAGTAAATTGAGTTGCACTCTTTCCATTCTTGCAAATTTTCATATAAAGCGTATCAATTAGATTGATTCCAGTTGCGTGAAGTGACGATTCGGCGGAAAGGCGAGCCGTCCGGGAAGAAAGAGAGTTTTTGCTCAGTTGTGGGCCGGTTCTGCATACAAAGTGTTCGAGGTGAAGATCTGGTAGCTGAAACTGGTTTACCTACGGAACAGGTGAGATCACAGGAAACATTTTAGCGTCTAACGAGTCAATATTTGCATAAAATATCTTGGACTGCTCCTTAGATAATTGATGGATAAAGAATAAAGGTTTCGACATTGATTAATGCCCAGGGCTGAGCCTTGCACTCAATCAGGCATTGTCAGAAGTAACTGAGTGAATAGAGATGAGAGATTTGCTAAACCAAGGGCGCGAAGTAGAATCAACAATGAGGCTTGTATTGTAGGGCGCCTCTTCCGACTGCTTTACAAGCAATTTCACGATGTAGTGTTGATTTGGTTTTGGGTTTTTTTAGTGAAGCTTAGTACTTTGTTTTTCCTCCGTCTAATGCAAAAGGGCAACACGCATGCGCGTAAACATCCTTCATTTTTCGCAGCTATAATTCACAGAAGGCTAATTTGGCCAAGAAAATTTTTACACATTATTAAAAAACGAATTTGAGAAAGATATCCTTCCAAGAATCTAGTGCTCAGTGCGGTTGCTACTCGATACTTATATGTTAAGCGCAAAGAAGGAATAACTGAAAACGTATCACGGTTTTAAAATCGAAACAACAAAAATAGCCTATGTTGACTAAAAATAATTGCTAAATTAGCGGAAATTACAAAGACCACTAACAGGCTTTGGTCAAGGAGTGGCTCGGCAGCAAAGCAATAATTTTGGTTCTTAGCGTCAAAATCATAAATCTAAACGTACCATTTCAACAGCACCTCTCTAAGAAAACCAGTGCGTTTGAAAGTTGAACTGTCATGGCTTTTATTTGCAAACTCAGAAATTTAATTCAAAACTCATATGCATGATGAAGTAACCTATTCTGCCTCCGTGGACCAGGTTCAGAGAGTATCGAAATGAACACTGAGATTACTTTTGCGTTATCTGCACACATTCTAAACTCTAACAGCTCGTTTTCCAACTTTTTCTAGATTGTTACTATCAATTTGACAGCTTAATACTCCACAATCTCGAAGTTATGCATTATTGTTATGAAGGCTCTTTTATGCGCTGTAGCACTAATGATAAAAATTTTCACACATAACACGCTTTTCCGCCTATTTCTGTCTTTTATTTGGAAATTTTTTCCTCCACTTCGAGGAGAGTTCTAGGCTTTTTGTAATGGAATTATAGAAGAGATATCGTTTATTATTCTGTACCCTTCGGCCTTTCATTTTCATCTTACGATGCCAAATGAACCCGCTAATAAGCCTCAGGTTATGCGAGAAACAAAATGAACGTGAGGAAATCTTGCAATATGAAGTGAAATATATTTTATTTAGGGCCCTTTCAAAAGCACTGAGGGAATCTTAAATTTGACAACAGAAATCGCGCGCCTCATCTGAATAGCTGCTGCGTAGTCAAACACCCACACAACCGATACTCGGCTACTCACGCACTTTAACCGACAAGAAATACACGCCGACTGCGTTCAATCTTCTTTCATTTGCTACAGCGCTCTACGAACAAAAATCAAATATTCCAATGAAATCTCCGAAATCTGAACTATTGATTGATTATTGAAAGTCTAGGGAAAAGTTCTAACCAATGAAAATTCCCAAAATGCGCTGAATGCCACATTCAATTTTCTAGTAATTCAGTGCGCTGGAAAAACTTTTTAAGATCAAGGTTCAGCGTCTAAGTTCTCGAGATTCAGGCGATCAACGGATTACTAAAACATTGTAAAATAAAGAAGGGGAGTTTGCAAGGGTTTGAATATGTGCGCAGATTGCACAAAAGTATTACAGTGAGTTTAATGTGCAGATGAAGACAGAGTGCAGAAGTATGAAATGCAAAGGTGTGACGGCAGTGTGAACTATTTCTACAGAATTGCAAGTTGCACGCCAAACTGGAAAATCGAGTTTCCGTGCGCTAAGCGCATGACTTGTAGTGATCTATGTTTACGGTAATTTTCAGCAAGTTGGGTATGTACTCAGCAGCAGAAATGTCGCTTCAGAGAAGACAAGGCAGCCAGTGCCAGAAAATCATTCTCTTAGGAAGTGGGAAGAAACACCACGGAATCAAAAGTAATGTTAGCCGTTGGCTCATGCCCTAGAGCTCTCGCACCAACTAGCGAAGCGGAAGGGTTTGATGTGCTCGAAGTAAGAGGTTGAACCAAAAACCATGTGAGCAAATCATGACCAACATAAGAAATTGTTTGAACACATTTACAAGAAACGTAAGGCGATCGTTATAAAAAACAATTATCCTGTTTACTGCTGAAAGCTGCATAAGTTATCGTCACATTTGTGAGGATCCCAAACAGTAAAGTGTTAAGGAAAGCATTGAGTCAACCCTTTGCTTCCTGCTACACTATCCTACTAAGCACACGCCTATTCTCTGACCCTCACCCTGTTAATAATAATAAATGAAAAAGATTCTCCGTAAGGATCTCGATTCGAAAATGCTAAGCGAGTTTGTAGTAGCGTTTTGTGAAAGTTATGCTCAACGGCTCTGCTAAAACATTGAATAAGAAGGCATTCATTGTTGGATTCTCTTAGAGGCAATAACACTACGGCCATGTCCACATATTTTGCTCTAGCTAATTTCTTATTCGTTTTCCATTTCTAACCGTATGAACACAATGATTTTCAGTTTCAATTCAGTGGGTCCCAATTTTGTGTGTTCATCAAAATCGTAATATGTACACTCATTCGATAATCTATTTATCTATGTGAAAGATTAAAGAGAGGTCGGGAAGAGGGTTGGAGGAAAAAGAAGTCAAGAGGCCAGAAAAATCACTCTCTACACTGCATTTAATGATTCGCAGAGAGGTCATTTCATCTGATTTAATTAACAGTTATTTGACTAATTCCGTTTAAACAGCTAGGGATGTTGCATGTAAAGCGCTTTAATGAAATTGCCGAAATATTCTGAGCGGAAACCGCAAATTACTTTCAAATCTGATGGGAAAGTACATGATGGACCATGGTGAAATATAGTGAATAATAAAATACATAGCATTCATACTCATAGAATGACATAGGAGAATCTCTTCTACAAACCTGGGATGTTCATAACTTCTTAAGTCTTCTAATTGTCGACAAATTATTGTTTACTAAGGAGGAAAAGAGCAAGTTTGCAATCATTGAAAAATCCGGCATATCGTAAATGGCTCAAAGAAGCCTCTTAAGATTAAAATCTATATTATTCATCTTTACACGATCCGTTCATCACATTTTACTGCGCAGATTTCAACGCTTCTTGCATCGGCTTCGTCTGCTCATATTCCTCCTTCAAAGATTTTCGAATATTTTACGTGTTGTTTCTGCTGTTTTTTGAGGACATCGACTGCTTCAAAATTGTCAACGGGACGATCCTCACTGCAATCTTCGAGGTAGTCGTGATAAGGCACTTCCTGGGCTTGGCTGATAGACTGCAAAAGAGTTTTGAAAGAGTGCGTCGAAACAGCACCTCGCTGCATGAGAACTTGCATCACTGGCCAGTGGAAGGACCATTTAGCCAGTGCCCCCTCGTCCTATGAGCTGATGTGTTCTAAAGATGCGATTGTATATGTAGATGGCTGACATCGTCCTTCGTCATATCATCATATCTGCTAAACTATCTTCTTCTATTCACATTAGAATGCTATAAAAAAATAAAACCCTATCATTTCTTGCAGTTAATGAGCTTCATTGAGGAGGCTTTTTTGATTCGAAACCTGTCTTTCTCCCTTCCTCTCACTCACTTTTCTCCTTTGCTTGCTCTTTAGGGCTTGAGCGAAAGGCCCTTTTGGTCGCGAGAACTCTCCCTACTGCGCAACTTTGATTTACTTGAGTTTGAACAACTCAAATACTAAAAAATACTAAAGTAACTGACCTCACTGAGCTGTTGCCGCCAAGAAAGTGAGACCTCTATGGTGAGGCTCACGCATTGCACCTTCGTATGGGTTGACCTGTGTGACTGCTTCGGATTCAAGTAAGTCAACACCTACATTTTCGTGCGTGGGGCTGTGTCAGCGCAGTCGTGAGTGAAAAGAAGAGTACTCTTTCTGTTTCCTCCGATTCATATTCCGTTAAGAGATCAATTTTTTACTTCATAGTGAAGAAAAATACAGATCCTGGAGTGCGATTTGAATTACTAGCAGTTCCTAGCCATTCAGTAAGAACTTAACTTCCTAAACACTTGGAAATGCTCCATGGTGTCTGTCGCCAATCTTCTGCAACTATTGATTGAAATTCTTAGTAGGTACATCTAGTTTAGATGTTGAAAGTTTCAATTTGAAGATCTACAGTAATGCAAGATGATATCAAAACTCGCCTTCACCTGGCAGAAAAATTAATCGGAAATTTTTTTTGTTTAAGAAGGTTAGCGGAAGTCAGCTGTGGTGGTCTGGAAATATCATTGATGGCCTCTCAGAGACTTCAAAGATCAATTACTCAAAATGGGAAAAATGAGACCAAACAAGAATTTCGGAATTAGATGATTTTTCTGAGTACTGGTCATCAAAAAGCTGAGCGTTCGTGATGTTTGGTGTTACTGGTGTGTTATGCTTACAGTAAAAAATCCCCAATGTCTATGGTATTTCAATGAAAGATAAATTATGGAAGGTGGAGACGGACACAAGATGAAGACGTTGCTCAAGTTTTCCTCGTTATGTGATCAAGGCACTGTCTTAATGATAGACTTACCAGAACCACGACGTGAATAAAAACGTAAGAAGAGCTTATCTGACATTATAAGTAGCAAAGGCCAAAGCTTAGGGTTCTGACCTAACCCCAAGTGGTAAGCTATGTTTGAATTGCATCATTCGTAGCATCAAAGAGATATATGCATGAATTTTGATCCACCAAAAACTTTCAAAGGTTTATTGAAACACTAAATCAATGGTTTTACTCTCCGAGAGGAGAGAAAGATTTGAATTCGGAGAATACGGAATAGCTGAGAGTTGTTTTACGTAAGGCTCACAATCGCAACTCAAAGACAGTATGTGCAAGGCATAATCACTGGCTAGATGCATCGATGTGCACCATATAAGGACGTCATTTGAAATGAGGAAACGCTCGTCACGTTGGAAAAATTTTCGGAGAGAACCTGACTGGGAGTTCATCAAAAATTTCATGGCATTTCGTGAAGAAATACAATATTTTCTCAAAATTTTGACTAGAGCGTAATCCGAAAGCTGCTGTAGTCTGATGGTGTGCACTATCTCCTTAGAGTAATGAAATGTTTCCTACACTATACAGCTAATAATGCGGTGGCTAATAAAACGCGAGTGTGCTCTTAAATGCTAACGACGTAGAATGTGTTAACGGCAGTATTTCAATTTTATAAAGCAATAAAATTGGATAACTATACAAAATCTATGTGGAAATCTCGACAAAATCTAATTGAATAACACTGAAAGCAAAGAAATGTAGGTATAGGAAAGCAAACCATTTAGATAACGATCAACTCTGCAAGCTCTAATAATCGGGAAGCTGATTCAATGCAAGCCGTTCATTGAGCAATATTGATAAATAGTTCCATGTCGTCACATGGAAATCGTCCTGTTAGTTGAATTTTGAACTGCTCCACTGTTTGATAGCCATATCAATAACCACTACACCACTTAATTATTATAGCTCTCCACTTGATTCGACAGTACTTAATGTGCGGATCAGAGACATCGTTCATTCGATTTCACTGTTGGTTGATGCATGAGTATCCTCGACTATTTCTGTGCTCTTTCAACCAAGTCATGTCAGATTTTCACGGATCCTGGCATAGCCATGCTACAATGTCCCTATTAGGAAAGGATTGTGTCACTTAACCTCAGAAGAATCTAGAACTAATTTGATCAGAAGTACTGGAAGTCTTGGAGAACGTTTTGCAAGAAGAGCCTAATGATTGATGAGTAATAGTCCAGCTCAAACTTAGCTTAGCTTACTGGAAGCCTAGCGTTAAAGCAGTATGTCACAACCAAAGGATAATATGTTTGAGAAGCTATTAAATTGAAACATCAACCACTTCCTCGAAATTCTTATTGCCGTTCACTGATTTATTCCATACACTGCCGAACCGTGAGGCGGCATCGATGGCAATGCTTGATGATATTGGTTCGGATTCAGTAGGGCTCCTCCAAAGTTGCATCCTTCTCTTACTCTTTGAATGATAGCAATGATTTTGGTTAAGTTTGAAAAGGATAAAGCACTCAACAATAGTTTATCTCTCTCTCTCTCTTTCTCAATCATTTGCCTTTCTCTCTCTTTTTCCCTCCTTCTCTCTCTCTCTGTCTCTCTCCTCTCTCTCTCTCTCCTCTCTCTCTCTCTCTCTCTCTTCGTCCCTGTCTCTGTTTCCGTCCCTAAGAAAAGCGTCTGCAGATGCATTCACCTCATTGAGGACTGTAAAATGGTCGGTGTGTATCTTATGTCGGCTATACTCACTGTATATCATCTGAACAGATTCCAGATTTTATATGAAAATTACAGATTATTGTAAACCTAGGTAGCGTTTTCGATATTTCTCCAGGAAGTAGAGCTTTTTTGATTATATTTGAACTGCTTTATTTACTGCAGGAGTACAGTGATTCGGATGCACATCATCAGGAAGTGGTATTGAAGCTCTAGTTTAATACCGTGCCAACACTCTCTTGTGATCACTTTATTGAGAATGCTTTAGCTCGGCTACATTCATAATTGCAAGGGAAATCACCAAGATACACACTCGCACAACAGTCTCTCACTCACTCACACACACTAACGCACATGGAGAGATACACATGTATACACACACACTTACATACAGCATGCATACAAGCACATACACTCGGACACACAATTATACACAAACTCGCACAGAGACACAAACACACTCACACGTCTATACGTATATCTACATAGGTTTATATATATGTATATACATATATATATATGCATATATATACACTCGGACATGTATACGTATGTATACACTATATGATTATATATATATATTATATATTGGAGTGAGCGCACGTGGAGCTGTGGATAGAGGTGCTCTGCGTCACACATAAGGTCGATGGTTCCATCTCACGCTCATGGTTCACCAGGCCATCCATCTATCCGGAGTCGGTAGATTGGTACCAGGCTGGTCTGAGCCTTGCCTAGAAGGATAAGCAACACTGACTTGATACGTCGGCAGGCACCCGCGAGATTGTAAAGGCCAGATATGCATTCAATCACCTCAGACGAAGTTGAAAATTGAAGACGAATATATGGCGCGTCCCTCACTGATTGATCAACGTCAAAAGCTTTATCCTTTATCTTTTTATGTGAGGAGTTAATTCATGCACACGTAAACTCGCACGCGAAATCACATTCATACCCATCTACACGCATCCATGAATGTATATGCGTATTGAGGCCGGTGTCTGAGTGGCTAGTGATTCTCGACGCTGGGTTGATCTCCAACCCTCCCCTTCATCTCCCTAAATCGAACACTTCTGTCGAGGACGAATGAGAGGAAACGAAATGAATGAACTAAGTGCTGGGATCCGAACACTAACCAGTGACGACGGATGGTATAAATATAGGTGAAACATTTATCTGTAATAAGTCACAATTAACCCTTTCACCACCACTTATATTGAGTTTGTTATGAGCGTTGGCGCACACCACCGACTGTAGGCAGTGATTCTATTGTGCACGATCTGCAATTGGATAGCTCATAGAACAAGGATATTGCTTCGGGCTTTGATCGGATGAAGTTCTGTTTCATGTACAACATCAAACAAACAGTTTTCAAAAGTTGTTCAGTGATCATTGAGCGGTAATCGACCACCATTAGAATTCCAATTGCTACGACGAATCATGGTTATCGAACAGGGTGCTCAGATAAAAAAATATCAAAGCAACGCAGCTCAAATAGCAAAACACTTGCAAATTCTAGCAGTCTAGTGTTTGTACGGTGGAGCATCACGCAAGCTCGTTGGTTCGATCTCGTGCTCATGGCTCACCAAAGCCTTCCAAAACTGATACCAGATTTGTGTGGGAGAATAAGCAACAGTGACTTGATTGATCAGAAGACATTCGCGAGTCATTATAAAGGCCAGATATGAATTCAATCAAGTTGCAAATTGAAGGCGCATCCGTCAGGGATCGATCAACGCCAAGAGATTTCTTAAATAAAATCTATACCTATCATTGATACCCATAAAGCGATTGAGCAAAGTCTTTTCTACAAATCCGTCTTGGCTACAACCCTTCGGTTTGTTTACTTGTGCAAGATAATTGTTTGATATCAGAAAATAGTCAGTAAGTCCGCAATGGCCAAGGATTAATCGTGGTCCTGTGAGTCGGCACGTATCTTTAAGGGTCGTCGTAAAAGGATAAAGGAAGGTGTCGTACATCGAACGAGTCGCACTCTTTCCTACAGATCAAAATGGCACTAAGAACTCTGAAGAAGGTGATATCAAGAATAACGAAGCAGAATTGGTATCAGAAGAAATGATTTAGCAATCATAAAATTAAAAACTGGCGGAAAGTGCTAAAATGATTAATGTAGACATATGGAACTGAGAAAGTGAGGTAGAGAGCCATTTAGTATAGGCGAATTCAGTGAGAGAAGCTCTTTAGAGTGATTTACATTCCTTATACGTCAGATATTTAAATTTCGCCCAAGCGCTAGGAATTCAAAGGTTAATAATGACTATGAGGAAGTGTAAAAGCGTTCCGAGGCAGAACGATTCCATTAAAATAGACGTGTGTGACGTCAGTGTCTACGGCCGGCCGGCAGGTGGTTGTCGGCGGTTGGCGAAGATGTTTTTTTTTCGTTCATTCGTACAGAATTCGAAATAATTTGTGGAAAGAATCGATGAGTGTAGATAGACAAGGTCACACATAATTTCAAAACTGGTTTGTCTCCGAAAAAAGCCACCACTCAATTGGTTCTAATCCAGCGATATGGTGACCTTTAGAGGCAGTGTGGTATCTTAGTGACAGCCTATAGCAACTTATGCGTAATGAAGTCCAACGAAGCATTGTATAAATAAGCACACAAATATGTAGATAACAAAAATTTTTCTTCTTATTACTTCCATCCACGCTTGACCAATCAGCGCAAGAGTAAGGATGTTTGAAAAACTATTTCAGCTAGAGCTGATGAGGTAAAGGATGTCGAAGTCCTGACAACTACTGACAAGATTCTCGCATTTCTTAACAGTTTGCAATTTTGCCTAAAAATCTTGTAAGTGCACAGAAAAAAAGCAAAATCCAATATTGAAGTCATCTTATACTTTGACGCAATGGTGTATAGCTCAAAATAAATAATTATTTAGAAGAATCTGCAAGGGAGCCATTTTCTTGAGCAGTTATCACCAAATCAAATGGCAGCCATTAGTCGGTCATATAGACTCAGCTGAGTGTTCGCAACCCAAGTGCTTGCTATGTCCAACCAATCGGCTAGTTCCTCCAAGTTTAATGTTTTCCTCGAATTGAACAGTTCAAATGAAAATAGCATAGTTTTTTTCTCGAAAAATGCTAGACTATTTTAGAAGCGATTGATTAGAAAAATCACATAAAGATTAAAATCCACATGACGGAACAGACAAGAAGCGATAAAATGCTCATAATAATCTGATAGCTTATTTTGAGCTTTACATGGGGTCTCTTATGGCGCTTATGCGGTACAAGACAAGTGGTTCGGCATTGCAGCCTCGTCAATTGCACGATGTCTTTCGTTCAGTCAATTTCGCAGGGAGATATCCCTTATATGGAGGAACTGAGGCCGAAATATTATCACCTGCGTATTCTATATCGAGCGAGCGTATATCGAGCGTATTCTTCGCAGGACAAAAATCTTTTCCTAGACTGCCAATAATCTTTCCATGGCGTTAACTTCGGAAGCTTAAGTATTTGCTTGGTTGTTAGAAAGGCCTTTTTATGACGTGGTGTTAGGAAACATTAAACTGTATTTTACAGTCGTAATACTTTATCGCGCGGATAGCCAATATCTACTTTGAAAAAACTCTCTCCATTTTATAGAAATATTTAGGTTTTTATGCGTTGGATTTGTGCAAGAAACTTTGTCCTAACGTTTCGAAGCTTGAGCTTCTCATTTTCATTCCACATTGCCACATAAACATTCTAATAAGCTAAACATTAGGCTAAGTCTAAGCAGCCTAAGCCTATGCACCATAAGCATTCAAACGTGTGGACGAGATCCTCATAAATCAGAATCATCTTTAGATTTTCTGTCAAAACGGAGATGAATCTTAAATTCAATATCGGCACTCCACAAGTGAGTCGCGCCAACGCGATCGATTGGTCCGCACATTGATTTACCGTCACTCACACATTCTAGCCGGTAGAAACAGGTAAAAATTGGAAACTCAAATCGCTCAAATTCTGATTGTGTCTACGCAACTGACAGATCGCCGATATAAATTGATCAGCTTGATCTTGTTCGAAGGTAAGCTAAGCACAAGGCATTAGTAGGGATCGCTGCTATAGTAAAAGAAATATAGTCATCTCTTGGCAAACCGTCGTCTTAAAGGTGTGAAAACGTTACCGTTGGCGACAGCCTGCAGGGCTCTTTCAGGATATCGTATTGATAAAAGATATTCGATCGAGAAAACTTCTTGTGAATGAGGATTCTTTGGGTATAAATTAGAGGGAGTCATTAGAATTCGGAAGAGAAAGCAAGACTTTTGTGAGATCAGATCAACGACGAACTTCCACAGAGCGAAAAACGCCAGAAATTTCTCATCATAAAGAGGAGCTGACATTGCTAGCAGCGGTATCATCGTCCATGCCTCTGACACCACGCACTACAACGAACTCCATCCCACGAGGTCGAAGATGTTAAACGAACCATCCGCCTTTGCATCTCTTGCATCGCACTGTTGCTTGAATGATTAGCGGGTTTATCAATAAAATTCAAGGCTAAAACCGGTTGCGCAACAAGGTGCTCACTAAACTTTGTTCACTCTTTGAGCACTAAGGCATCGCTTGGGGAGTGAAAAATCGATGTTTTTGGCGTAGTTACGGCCGCTAACATCTAAAAGACTATTCAATAATGGAAGTTTATTTGTTACTTGGCTTCCAAAGTAAAATTTCAAACAGCTTCACTCTGGTGAATCTAAATGAAGTCTTCTCGTTGCTTCTATCAGTACATCATCCTAGATTAGTTAGCTTCGATATGCGCGGCTAAACAGAAGATGCAGCATATCTCATTATTCCTCGACTTTTTTGTTTAGAAACCATAATTTTTCTAGAGGAGCAGAAATAGCTTTTGTGGAGATAATTTTCGTGTTTCGTCGTCGAAATAGCTAGCATAGGGCAAAGTAATACATGGAGCAGTAATATTTGCAGTTGCATTATATTTTATGGAAGTAATATAATCGAATTGCAGTCCTGATCTCAAGCACAACGCCGTCACTTAGCAATCAACCATGCGCTAGCTCAATTTCACAAATCTTCTCATTGATACCACACTTTTTGTGTCGAACAAATGCATTTAAGAACACTAAGTATGTCGAGATTGCGAAGGAACCTTGAACTATCACAAGCTGCGCAGAAGCTTCGGTAACGTTGTACAATCAAAAGCAGAAGTATTGGCAAATCTCTGTATCGGGTGACCCCATAATTCCTTTCACATTTACTTTTGTTGATTCAAATGTTACTCGATTGAAGAATCAACGACTCAGCAATATAATCACCACAATAGCCATTTATATGCAATCATTGGCTGGGTAAAATTTGGTGTTTTCCTCCTAGAATAAATGAAGTTGATGATAGAATAAATGGGTAAAGTCATTTTTGGACTAGTTCCAATCTTCAAATTATTCTTCCCGATGAAGCTGATTTAAGGTGCGATAAAGGTGATAATCCAACGGAGCAATATAGGTACGCGGTGATGTGGCAGCGTGATTTAGCCCAGTTTTCAAAATGTGGTGAGTCAAATTTTAATGTGAGGTAGAGCATTGTGTTGAAGAAGGAGGACACTGAGTTATTCCACACGCTTCTCACGCACTGGCTGTGAACAACTTGTTGTTGCCCGAAAACGTTAGCTTCGATTATCTGACTATTGTCGAACACTTTCCAAAACAGCATGTTTTTATAGTCAGAAATTCCGAGATCATTATCTCTCGAACACGAAACTCGAACTTTGGTCGAGCTTGGGAGGGGCATTAGCGAGAAATAGCCAGTAGGCGTGCTGTGTGTGTTTTGTAGTGGACCTGAGACTCATCTATAGTGATGAATGACTTCAGAGAGTCTTGCTGGTGTGGTCGCTGCTGAAGACTTTCGCAGGTGATCACGCGTGCAGCACAGTCGTGGTTGGTCAATGCTTGAGATGTCCATCGAGCATCACTTAGCAGTGCTACGGCCGTATCCAAGTGTTACTACCCGATTTGGGAAATATGTTCTTATTCTTACAGAGGCATGACTCCACTATCCTGGAACGTTACTTTGACAATTAAAAAAACTGAAAAAAAATTGATTAAAAAATTTGAGCGTGGTCTAAACAAAGCACTCGAGATTAGGGTATGATTATAATAAAGATACCAGCCAATGAGCAATCGAGTGCACAACACTCTGTGTTATGTGAGTGTTTCACTTGACATAAAGTGTAAAGCGTACGTCGTCGATAACTCTCTATAAGGAGTGTAACACTACCGAGAGAACTGACTATAAAAAGATTGACGGACGACGGGTTCTGCCCGGCTGATGAGTCTGTAAGGATGAAACACGTGTCTCGGGCTGTACAAGAGCCCTTACCAGACCACATGACATGTTGGCTCAAATAATGGTGGAAGGATATATTGAAATTTGAGCGTGGCCTGAACAAAGCACTCGTGATAAAGGTATAATTGAGAAAACTTTCTGTAGCTTGCAATCGGTCAAAGCTATAACTACTGCTATCAAAGCCTGCCAGCGTCGTTTGAATAATTCTCGTCAACCTTATTACCTAGATCCCAACATAATCATCGAACTTTAGCACACTTTGCTTAGAAAATGAGTTTACGCAGCGTCTCGACCTCTTCGACATTTTGAAACACGCCCTTGCGATGACGAAACATCAAGCCATTCGGAATATTCTTCGGCAAATTAGCTCAGTAAAACGCTTTTGTCGCACTGACGAGTGCAAGTTCGATCTAATCTCAAGGTTAAACAAAGTTCTTGTTTGACGTCAGTAACTTTGATGACGAAAGGTGGTATACTCTCGACTATAAAGGATAAAAGATAAAGATTTTAGCGCTCATGAATCCCTTGAGGGATATCATGCATTTGTTCTCAATTTTTGAATCCATTTGAGAATCGAGTCAGTGTTACTATCTTTCCAGACAAGTCTTAAAATCAAATTATAGCCTCCGTATGATTGGAAGGCCAGTGAGATATGACCATCAAAGCATCGACCACATGTGCGATCCAAAGCACCTTTAATTTGCATCACTCCCTTGCTTATTTGGACGACATTACTTTCACCAAGTACCCGGAAGTGACTACTTCATCGAGTCATGAAAAATTTCTAGGTAATACATTTAAAGCGCAATTTTTCACACATGAATCGAAGTTTTCTTAGTAACTCGAAGCATTCAAAGATTTTTGCTTTATATTGTAATTTACATGACTATGAATATCTCCTATTGAAAGGCCAGTGTTGGATACCATTTCAATGTCGCTCACATATGCGCAACTACGCGCATTGATACCAATGTATAATGGACCAGAGTAGACCGTGTGCCATGAGTTTACTGCATGCCGTGCACCTCTCCGAAACTGTGCGTTTTCGCGCGCACATCAGAGGAAGGAAGGATGTATTACGCGATAACCACCGTTTCTGCCTCTATGTTGCGTTCTATTGATGCCACATGTACTCCTATCAATAAAGTTGGTAATAACCGAAGTTCTCCACCTCTTGACCAAGACGATCACCACCTGTATCACCTGTCGTCCTGTTGATCGTCGAGTGACTCGAGCGGGTACCAGCAACTCTTCCATTTTTCCCTATCGCGTGCAAGAGTAGCCCAGTGGGTCCTCCTTGCTCTAGGAATTCGCTGAGCATCATATCTCTCTTCCATCGCTTTCGTGAAGAAATCGGACCAACAGGTCAGTGGTCTTCCTTTAGAGCGCTTGACGTCCCGAGGAATCCAGTCAGTAACGGCTCTCGTCCATCGGTTGTCGTTGAAGCGCATCACGAGTCCGGCCCACCTTATTTTCGATATCCTGGCGTGTAGAACGGCGTCTCCGATTTTCGATCGTTGACGTAGGTCGGAAGTTCGGATCCTTTGTCTCATTTGTGAAATACAAGATACTCCTAGCATCGACCTTTCGACTGCGCGTTCGATAACGGCAAGTGATCTTTCATCCTGCTTACGTAGCGACCAGGTTTCTGCTGCATACGTTAGGGCAGGGATAATTGTCGAGTCGAAAAGGTGGGCACGGAGTCGGATGTTCTTTGTCCTCTTCACTACATCTTCGATGCTCTTAAACGTTCCCCAAGCCGCTCGTTTCCTCCTGCTCAACTCTGGGGCTAGGTCGTTCATCATGTTGATTTCACGACCTAGATAGATGTAACTGGAGCATTCGGAAATTGTCGTTCCGTTGAGCGTGAATGGGGCATTAGAAACCCATCCGTTCCTCATGAACATTGTTTTCGTTAGATTCAGTTGAAGACCGATCTTTCCACAGGCGTTATCGAAATCATTCAACATTCGTTCCGCTTGGCTGATGTTTGGTGTTATGAGAACGATATCGTCAGCAAAGCGAAGATGGTTTAATTGTCGACCGTCAATTTTCACTCCCATTTCGTCCCATTCTAATGTTCGCATGACGTTTTGCAGGGTGGCAGTGAATAGTTTTGGCGATATTGTATCGCCTTGTCGAACCCCTCTTCTTACGTCAATGGTGATATTGTTGTAGAATGGAGATATCCTGGTCGTGAAATCTTTATAAAGCTCACGAAGGATCATTATGTACCGAGTAGGGACGCCCTGGTTATCCAGAGCCTCTATAACCGCTTCTGTTTCCACTGAGTCAAAGGCTTTTTTCAGGTCGATAAAAGTGAGACAGAGTGGTTGTTTGTACTCTCGCGAAACTTCAATAAGTCTTGTGATCGTGTGGATGTGGTCCATGGTACTAAATCCTTTTCTGAACCCTGCTTGTTCGCATGGCTGTCCTTCGTCCAGTGTTCTGTCAATCCTGTTCAGGATGACTCGAGTAAAGAGTTTATAGACAACGGACAGCAAGCAGATTGGGCGATAATTGCCTATGTCGTGAAGGTCTCCCTTTTTGAACAACAATACGGTGTTGCTGGTTTTCCAGATACCAAAACCAAGATATCGGTGGACCAAGACGATATGCAGGGGATATTGGCTAAACCATTCAGATGGCATATTCAGTAGCAACGTATTGGGTTTCCATGAGCACGGTATTTTTCTGTTATTGCGACGCACTTTTTACCCTTCAAAGAAATGACTTTTATTCTTCTGGGTGATTTCAGTACTACAGTTTTTCCTAAAAAGTCTTCTTAGAGCGCTGCAGCAGAAAGCACAATATTGAACTTGGTCGTGATATGATATGTTCATCCAGTAGAAGAGTCGTGCTTGAACCGTAATCAGGATCACCGAGATTAACACAAAATCTTTATATTCGATTCTACCCACCCAAAATCTCTTAGATGTTTTTGCCCTTCGATTTTTCTCAAAAAGTGAAGCACTCATGCATGATCTCAATGATTTAAGCTTTCAGATTTCACGGAAAGCCTACTCTAAATCAATAAAACGTTTTCTTTACTGCGTGATTTGTGTGAGACATTGAATCCGCTTTTGCCAATAATTATCGCCCACCGCTCAGCACCATCAGGAACACAGAGAAAGCTTTCATAGAAAAATATCTCTTTGCGTTACAATTCAAATTCTTCAGGCGAGCCACACGCCAACTATCACACTTTATAATTGATTTCCATCAATTTTTTACATTTCATTTAAAGGAAGCCCGAAACTTTTTCGACAGTGAATATTTTATTTACGTGTCTGATAAAATGTTTTGAGCGCTTTGGAGGTCTGCTATGGAATCTCTCATAAAATACGAACGTTTCGGCGTTTTCGCACTCCTCATAAGTACCACATGCCCAACAGCTCACTCTTACTTCTAACAATAGCGGCACGGATGATGTATCGTAGACGAAGTGAAAGGATCAGTTGCTGTTATGATTTAGAGTGAATGGAAGTCCATGCCTTGCAGCTGTTACGCATGCGTATAAAATTACCTTTCAATCGACTAATAGACGATAATACCACGAACCTTTCCCTTTGAGGGATCCCGCCCGGTTAGTCGCGAGGGCACGTGGCTCGTCCCCAGGTGGTGGATAGAGGAATAAACGCGAACCAGAAGCGACCGTATGCTTCCCAGAGACGCAGGTGGATTCAGGGGTGAGCTCCCAGCTTCTGCAGAGCCGACTTGACAAAAACTCTATTTCTACTAGTCAAATCGGCCAAAAGCATGCAATCAAGCGGCTGGGAAGTACATGGAAGGCGGTTAGGAGTCGCCTCCAACAAATAAGCGTCTCCCGCTCCTCCGAGAGAGACTGGCAAGCTATCGTGAGTACCAAGCCTCCACGTTTAGAGCCTGGCAAGCTATACGTTAGGTATCAAAATGCCAAAAACAGTAACAAATATGGGTTTCATTCCCCTGACCTCGAAAGAGCCCCTGGAACGGCAGCGCCAGGTAGGACGAGTAGGGAGAGGCTGCTAAAATCTCAGAACCAAAGTAGACTGCAAAGATCGAAATGGACTAAAATGACGATCTGTACCTACAATGCAAGAAACCTTGCTCACTAATTTGCTCTAGAAGATTTATTGATTTAAGCAAGAAGAATAAGGTACAACGTCATTGGCCTGGCTGAGACGAGAACGCGCCATCCTTTTCACGCTGTTTATGATACCGGAGAAGAACTGTTCCTTGCACATGCGATCGCAGAGGTGACGGCGGCGTTGGCGTCCTCGTCAAATCGAATTTGACCGTGAACAATGATTCGTTTGAGCGACTAAAAACCCGTATCGGACGATTACTGCGGAAACGACGTGATTCTATGCCGGCTTTGACAATCTTCGTCGCTTACGTACCAGCATCAAGCTATGACAAAGACGAAGTCGAAGCGTTCTATATGAACCTCGAAAAATTGTTCAGAGAAGATAATACATTCTTCAAGGCCATTGTCGGAGATTTTAACGCAAAAACTGGACCTAGAAAAACGTTTGAAGAACGTCACATATTCACGGACTAGAATGGAACGAACATGGTGAGAGGCTATCTGAGTTTATTATGACAACTCAAACCATCCATGGTAACTCGCAATTCCAAAAGCCTCTTTCTCAGCGATGGACGTGGGAGTCTCCCAATGGAGAGTGCTATAACGAAATAGACCACATCTTAGCAAATCGAAGTTTTTGCCTGACCGATGTCGCTGTTGCTCCTAAGTTCTACACGGGATCAGATCATCACTTCCTTCGCGCAACACTCCGTTCTTCGAGGAGAGGAGAGAAAGCCGTAAAATTCAAGCAACCAAGTCCCAGGACTACCATAAACTGGGGTGTATTCAACTCATTAGTCGACTCTTGGGAAAATACCTTTGCCGACAACATCGACAAAGAATACGATGGACCCGTTGAAGATCTTCACGTGAGCGCTATGAAAGCCGAGAGTCCTAAGGTCACGAGGAGACGCTTGTCTCCGCAGACACTCGAGCTGATACGTCAACGTGGAATCGCACGAGCTGCAGCCAACCGAAACCTTACGTCCGAACTTGCAAACCGCTGCAGAGAAGCGATAAAAGAAGACCTTAGAGAGAGAAGAGCAGCAGTTATGGCAGAAGTTGCAGAAGCTGGGAAGAGCATTTGCAAAGCCCAGCGAGGCTTCGCCAACTATAAGACCAAGATGATTGCACTCCGATACCCTGACGGGACACTTACAGCTTCCAGAAGGGCTATGGAGAAAATCATCCACCAATACTACTTGGATCTCTTCTCTAGCAATGTCCTTTTACCGTCATATAAATTGAAAGAAGACGAATATGTCGTTCCACTGGTCCTCTCTTTCGAAATCCGGCATGCTCAATGGCGGTGAAGAACAGAAAACGCACGGTTCAGACAGGATTAGAGCAGAATGCCTAAAGAACCTGCCGCCAGTCCTCATCAACACCCTGGCTCGGTTCTTCACTCGCTGCCTGTCAGAATGCAAGGTCCTCATTCAATGGAAAATCAGCAAGTTCGTATTGTTGTCAAAAAGGGAGAGCTTTACGACATAGGCAATTATCGCCCAATCCGCTTGCTGTCCGTTCTCTACAGACTCTCTAATCGAGTCATCCTAAACAGGACTGACAGAACACTGATGAAGGACAGCCATGCGAAGAAGCAATGCTCCGAAAAGGATTTAGTACCATAGACCACATTCACACGATTACAAGGCTCACTGAAGTTTCACGAGAGTACAAACAACCACTCTGTCTCACATTCGTCGATCTGAAGAAAGCCTTTGATACAGTGGAAACAGAAGCGGTTATACAGGCTCTGGATAACCATGGCATCCCTACTCGGTACATAATGATCCTTCGTGAACTTTGTAAAGATTTCAAGACAAAAATATCTCCATTCTACAACAATATTACCATTGACTTAAGAAGAGGGGTTCGACAAGGCTACACAAGTTCGCCAAAACCATTCACTGCCACCCTACAAGACGTCATGCGAACACTAGAATGGGACGATATGGAAATGAAAATTGAATGTCGGCAATTAAACTATCTTCGCTTTGCTGACATTATCGTTCTCATAACACCAATTATCAGCCAAGCGGAACGAATGTTGACCGATTTCGATAACGCCTGTGGAAAGATTGGTCTTCAACTAAATTTAACGAAAACGATGTTCATAAGGAACGGATGGGTTTCGAATGCTTCATTCACGCTCAATGGAACGACAATCTCCGAATGCTTCAGTTACGTTTATCTATGTCGTAAAATTGACATGATGAACGACTTAGCTTCAGAGTTGAGCAAGAGGAAAGGAGCGGCTTGGGGAACGTTTGAGAGCATCGAAGATGTAGGGAAGAGGACAAAGAATATCCGACTCCGTGCCCATCTTCAACTGGACATTTATCTCTACCCTAACGTATGCAGCAGAAACCTGGTCGATACGTAAGCAGGATGAAAAATCACTTGGCGTTATTGAACGCGCAGTCGAAAGGTCGTTGCCAGGAGTATCTTGTATCTTGCAAATGAGAGGAAGGATCCGAAGTTGCGACCTACGTCAACGATCGGAAATCAGAGACGCCGTTCTACAAGCCAGGATAACGAAAATAATGTGGGCCGGACACGTGATGCGCTTCAACGACAACCGATGGACGAGAGCCGTTAGCGACTGGATTCCTCGGGACGTCAAGCGCTCTAAAGGAAGACCACTGACCCGTTGGTCCGATTTCTTCACGAAAGCGATGGAAGAAAGATATGATGCTCAGCGAATTCCTAGAGCAAGGAGGACCCACTGGGCTACTCTTGCACGCGATAGGGAAAAATGGAGAGCTGCTGGTACCCGCTCGAGTTACTCGACGATCAACGGGACGACAGGTGATACACGTGAAACAATCGATTATATTCGAGATTTAGCTTTAAAAGTTCATTAAAGTCTGATGGAACGTTGTGGGCTTTCCAGAAGTCTGATATTTCGACCAAGTGAGAAGATCACTTGAAGCTGCGGTCTAGAGTGATCGAGATACATTGTCGGTGCTTGTTGCTATTAGTAGTAGAGGTGAGCCATAGAGCATGTGGTTCCGATGAGGACTGAAAGAACGCCGATACTCCTCCACTACAGATGTCATACCAAACCTCTGAAAGACTCAAAACATTCTATTAGACTATATATTAATTCTTAAGCGAAGTTTTGAACATCACCAATTGGGAGGTATTTCCACTTTGCCATTTTGATTATTTCGAGCACTTGAGCAGAACCATGAATAGAATCGCTTGGTTTCTTGCTCTTCTCTGTTCTATCAACAACAATCGCGTCCTTTGTGTATGCATAAATAGGCTTTCATTTATTTCATTCATATGAACGTCTTTAAATATAGATCAATTTAGTCTCTGTGTTCTTTACGATCTTCATGGTCATAGTCGAGTCTTCATATATAAGTCAGTAAGTCAGTGTCGAATCAAATTTTGGGCACAGGAGCTCTGGCTTTACGCATCAGTAAACAGTCTCAACAACACATTCGTAAGCAATATTCACGATATACTTGGACTTCAATAGAATAGACAAGAATGAAGGGCTAAAGTTCAGCACGTACATCATTTTCTTAATAAAATCAGTCGCCATGATTGCTCTTTCTACTGACACAATCTTCTGCTCCCGAAGTGACCTCAGCCGAAACATATCACCTGTAGATTATTACGTAATCAGAAGAGAAGCCAAGTACGGTGTTCAAGTGATCATCTCCGTTAAAAGCTATCGAGTGATTGCAAAACTTGAATAAAAGACCGTCTTTCTTTGTTTTATTGATGAGCGGATATTTTCTATAAATCTCTTTTATTATGGCAATTGTTTCAGCCTTTTCGTCTTTCACCAGGAAGCTTCGGAGTACAAGGCGTCCTTGAGCGAATGTCAACAAGAAATAATAGAAATATTTGGTCATGATCCATCGTACAGCAGTCGGTTTGGATCTGACAAACATACAGCAAAATAAAAACATCTTCAGACGGCTGAGCAACGGCAGCAAAGCAGTTAGGTGAATATACACATACGTTGACCTCTAATTATTACTATAACCTCTTTTGCGTTTAGAGACTAAATATGTTGTGCTGGTTGTCAAACAGAGGACAAAATTATGGTAGCTTCATTGGCTGCTGATGACAAATAATAAGCGCTTGTGTGAGACGTATAAGTAAACTCACAAGGATGACAATAATGTGAACAGTAGGCCATGCAAACTCTACAAAAGCCTACGCAAACTAGTTTTTTCTTTGCTCCAATACAGTAGAAATTTTTGGTGACTTTACATCAATAGGCAACTTTTTCTTTACTTAATTCACAGCTGTGTTGTAAAGTAAATGTAAAACAACATTACGTCATTGGACGTTGCTTACCATGGTGGCGTAATTTCGTCACTATATTCAAAAGCCTTTATACTCGACTATTTTTTGAAACTCGCTTGAAATTCGGTACACCCTAGTAGCATATTTTAAAATTTTTCTAAAAGACTCAAATTATGCTGTCAGGATTTATTCAGATTTAGGCGAGGTTTTGATTAAAAGTCAAATATAATGCTATTATTCAATTTACCAATCATCAGCATTCGACTGTCAATCACTGCAATGTCAAGTAATCTCATTACTCAAGATGGAGTGATTTGCTATCACTGCAATGTAACATGATCTCTTCGCTTTACAGGCACTCTGTTTAATTCGTGCTGGGATCCCTTATATCGACGGGTATCTTCTTTCACAGAAGATTGGTTGATCCGAAAGCCACCGCGCTACTAGTGAGGCCACAAGGGCGAAATGTATGTATAGCCTAGAAGTGTCGTAATAGATCGCGTGAAAAGAATTAAATATGCTGTCAGGGTGTATTGAAAATGGTTACATCTAGCTGACATACAGCTTCATCGTAGCTGGAGCCAGTCCTTCGGCCATGTATTTCATAATGCAGCCCAGAAGAGTTCCCATACCGAGAATTTCAACATTTCCCCAAAAATGCCAACTAAAAGCTATCCATTGCCAAAAAAGCACTTATAGTACAGTCTATAACTGCCTTATTACTAGAAGAATTGAGCAATATTCTACAGTATTTATGTTACACGACTGTACGTGCTCATTGAGCAGGATGTTATCACTCAGCTGCTTTGGGATCGCAACGATAACTGTCTGCATAGTGACGAACCGAGTTACACAAAAGATACTGGGAATATAGTTGTGCAAATGATAATAGAGAATTTAAAACACAGAAAAATACAGTAAGTTGAGGATCAATACCAGGCAATAGTGTCCATATAACACTTTCTTTTAGAGCAAAATTAATTGAAAAAATCTCAAAGGTAAAGTCGACTGAAAAAATAAAACTGAAGAAAGAGTGAATGTTAAGAGGTGGACTCGGTGGTGTAGCTGTAACACCTACATACGGCATGGGTGAAGCGCGGGTTCAAGTATCTCTTGAGATCATATGTTTTGAATACCACTCAACAACTTTAGATGTGTGAATAAAAGTAGCCACGATTTACATGGACATGTCAGTATAATGCCGGACTTGAGAGGCAACCAAATAGAACATATTGACTGATACAAAATCAACAAAGTTGTGCATGTTGATTAAAGCGAAACCAACAACACTGCTTATGTTGATCAAGAAAAGCGACAATATCGAGTCTCTCAATCAACATGGACCGTTATCATTACCAGTATTCTACGCGCTTAAGAATAAGACTAAAGACGATTTGAATGCCAGAAGTACTGAAACACGCACAGTGAAAAAAGTCCTGTGATGACGATCGACTACTTTGAGACCTCACTCACGTGCTGTGCGCAAACATGGCTGAGCAACCGATCATCGATGGTTCGAGCCGTGTTTTAGGCTCAATAATCATTTATCACTGCGGGGTTGGTTATGGTACAAGACAAATCTGGGATGATAGTATCAGTGACTTCATAAATCGGTAGGCCATCGTGAGTCGTCAGTGGAAAGGCGTGATATGCGTTCAATCACCGCAAACGATCTCAAAGGAGACGAATGCTAGGCGCCTCTCTCAGGGTTTGATCAACGCCGAGAGAACTAAAACGCGGTACTACATTCTTCGTTCTTGTCGTTCCTTTTCACCACAGTGGTGCAGAGACCATGGTTTAGTGGACCTTAAACTGTGCTGCTTGTTACTGTTTCACCACTTTCAGCTCAGATATCCCGTTATCTCACTCCTTTTCAATGGTGTTCTGCCTTGTTGTTGAAAATCTATGTTGAACAATGATGTTATCTATATTAATCCTGAGGCCTCTTGCAACAATCGTGTTTCTAATATTGTATGAATAAGTACGATAACAATTAAAGGAGATTCGGGTATGATTCTCAACACATGAGTGAGGTCTTTGTCTGGCAGAGAATCGTTCCGATAACGTGCACGATCGCATGTTAATGTAGATCAATACTATTTTTTGTTGTTTTTTGTTTCTTTTCATTGCTTTATCAACGTCTTTATTGATGGTTTCACCAACCCTTTCTTAGTTTCATTGTTATACAGTGTCCGAAAAGAAATAAAAATGTTTATCGCCACCAAAAGTTGCTGAAAGTATCATGAAAATGCCTAAAGATACTATACAGACAGCGATTTTTTCATTGATTGCAGCGACTGTAACCGATAATCCTTCAATCAGTACTTCTTAATCACCATGAAATTGTGAGAAACGCTACATATATTCCTTGTGCAATCATCCAGTGAAAATTGTCAACGGTACGTCATTAAATAATCGTAAGAATATTGAAATATATTATTAATATTAATGTAATGGAATAATATATGAATATTAGAATATGAATATTGTATTAGAATATTAATATAGATTTATCATTAACAAAGGATATCGTAAAAATCAAGCGTTATATTATCTCATTCATCCACATTCGAGTGGCATAGCATTCAGTGAGCCCATGCTTGATTATTCTTCCGTTTATGAGAGAGAGTGGCAATCACCTGCAAACGATCCACTCTAGATATATGAAGGAGATAGCGATAGGATGTGGAATTTAATTGTGCCTAGAGATTGAAGGAGGCGACATTAATACATACCATTGACCGTTTTGTAGGCGCTGTCCTCATACGGACTTGTGAGAGTCGAAAGTGAAACAGTGCAATGATCAAACTGTAAATTAGCCAGCTGTGTAAGAAATTCAATTCACAAACAATAATAAAATTCAAACACTTTGTTCAGAACGAATGATCGAGCAGAGGCAATGATCTGTATCCAAGAGGGTAAGAGTATCACAAAGACCTCGTAATTTTCTCATTAATAGGGCAACAACTGCATAAAATCAAGGGATAATAACGCGCTTTTCCGAATGTACATACGTTAAAGAGAAATTTCCAAGGAGTTTTCACTTTTCAAACAGGTGGCTCTTTTACACAGTTTTTATTAACGACGTTCAATAGCCTTTTTTCAAGTAATCACCAATAATGCAAAGAGTTGCGTCCTTAGAAGGCTCTTCTAAGTGATGAAGATGACTGGGGAAGCGAACGATCACGGCAGTTCATTCAAAGAGTTAAATCATCTAATTAAACTTCAGAAAATTCATGTCGTCCTTTCGACTGTTTTCATGTCTAAAATTGCTTGATCAACTGCTAGAGGGAAATTCCTTTTAAGATTGTGATAGAAGGCTTTCTAAAAATTTACCTAGACAAAACTATATGTACTCATAAAGCACGCTAAAGAATAGACTAATGTCGCACTCACCCATCCAATCCATGACACAAACACCACGAGATTGTTTGGGCGGAAAATATGGCCCATTTGTTTTCGAACAGCAAACAAACACAGTAACTAACTTGTAGATAGATAAATAACGCATTCTGGCACATTGTCTGCAATAGATATGCAAAAACTATTTCAAGATGTTCTGGAAATCCAAAACTACTTACGAGCCTCACCTGTTTGAAGAAGCGCACTTCCAGTTCGTGCCTTTTCCGTTGTACGACATTTGAGCGTATGCCATTGGAATTATGAAATTTCATCACATTAGGCCGTAAAATTTGCCGTTACAGTTAACATTAACACAAAAACTAGTATTTTGTACACGACAACCTCCAGTCCTAGATTTCAACGGAAAAGGCACTTTCTTTTTGAGAAAAAAGTTGGCAAGGTTTGAGTAGAATTTTATTTCGTTTTTGTATTCCAATTAGGCAAGTTTTTTCTTGCCAATACCATATTGCCATCAAACGGTAGAGTGATAAACAAAACTTCTTGCGTCAGATGGGACTCAAATTCACATTTCGCCTTATCCGAAGGAGTATGCTCGAATCATTGCACCCCGAACCGAAGAAAGAGTGGTGTGAAAGCAGGCATCGGTAGAGCACGCGTGCCGCATAAGATAAAATGTGGATCAAGTCCCACCTGACGCAAAAAGTCTTACACATCATTCGACATCATTGAGTAACTATAACACTATACCACCGCTAAAAGCTAGCACTTTAGCAGTGAAAATAGAAGGGTGTTTCACACGGGCGCGCATTTTCGTTTTTTATTCAAAAATTTTTTCTTTCGTTCTATGGAGATATCTTAACATCTCTATAAACATTGAAGAAAAAACTTTGTTATATTGCTTTAGAGTTTACGCTTTTCATTTATTCATATTGCTAAATAAACTCTCCACTAAGTCCACAGTTTAGCCTAAGCAAAATAAGCACGCACTGTGCGATCAGTCAAATTGACGTGAAAAGGCGATGACTCCCAATGTATAACATGGTTTGTTTCCGCTGCTGCAGTACCGTAAGAAAGGTTTTTGAAAAGAAAAGCTGCAGCAACAAATTTGCTGAAATCAAAGCTATCGGTGGAAAATTTCTGTCTAGCAAAAAAACACAGTGCTTCCTCATGACACAACTGCAACCCAATGTGAAGCTTAATTAGCTGAGAAAGCGAATGTGAAAAGTGATACATTTTTGCTGCTACATTGCGCTAGAGGCGCCTTTTTGGATATAATGCAAGTATTGGAATCATCACAGTTTACGTTATTGAATGATTACTAGTAGTCTATATGAAGGTTTAGCCCGGGATAAAAATAAGCCAAAACACGCATTGCGAAAGTATAGTGTTGTAGCGGTTTCGAAGTAAGAGGAAACCAACTGGATTACAAACGGTGATTTCACTTGCGCTTGATCGAGTCACTCAACGATCAACGGGAAGAGGTCATTCAGGAAACAATAATTGAACTGTTAACACTAACCTTGCGTTTGATTCTCAAACATATCATAGTGGTGCAATCGAGTAGGATAATCAAGATCAGAATGGTTAGACTGGTATAGAAATCGATGAAAGCGGCAAGGATATATCCGCACGCTGTATCAGAATACGTGAACATCCCACTTCATTGTATCAAAGAAAGCGTAGCAACTCTTTGCTGAAGTAAATCCAGATGTAATGTAAAGGTTAACATTAATGAAGTTCTCACAGGCATCACATTGCAGAAGGTATTTGAACCAAGCCGCACTTAATCCGTGATACGAGAAGACTTACTGTGATTTAGCGTAGCTGCTTGTAGTCAGCAAATTTCATTTTTCTGGAAAATGCTCATTCACTTATTAGCACGGTTGATTTCGTACGCTTGATTGAAGAAAAGCGTGATACGCAGTTTTAGGTGATGTTTTTCAATGAACATATGGTTTCCGGTAACAACGAAGAGCTATCCAAGCATGCTCTATCTGCAGAGCGGATAAACACTACCAGACTTGTTTATGAGGCCAAAAACATTTATACTTGCTTGGCCTACAAAACTTCAGAATCATTTTCCGACTGGTAGACATGCAACCTTTTTTCCGTTTTCTCAGAAATGCATGTGTGAATGTAGCCACCATTGATGTCTTCAACTGTAGGTGCTTGATTTTCGTCCTTCCGAAATCACGCACACCAAAATGAAAAAGTTCATTATGCCAGATCAACTTGAGCCAACTCTTGAGCCGCCTAAGTGGTCTGTTATAGGTTGGTGGTCTTAAGAAAACATTCAAAACGAAAGGTATGATATAATAAAACTCACTCCAAAAAAGTGGTGTTGCGTGAAAGAAACCCATTATGCAGCAAATCAGAGCTATTAGAGAGGTGTTCTTTACGGTAAGTAGGTTGGTAACTCGTAGAGGAAATGTGATCACGATAACTCTATTCAGAGAAATGGCGAGATGAGTGTAGATGTATACATTCCAGAACATGACAATCACCGCGCCGACCACTTTGCCTATCAGTTCGGTCGATAATGCGCTTTCACTGAAAGTTGCAAGATTTGATATTTCAAAGTTCAAAACTTTTCTGGACACAGCCGAGAATATGAAGGTTCTCTTGATTAATGAGATGCTTTCTCAGGAAAAAGCTAAAACACATTGGGTTTAGATTGATATCACGTGAAACTATCAAGTCTTTTATAAGTTTTGGCACTAGAGCAATAAATACCAATTATAACAGTCAGAAATAGATAAATATGCTTTTGGTTAATGAATTCCGATCACTCAGACTTCTGCCAAACGCGAGGCGATCAGCAACAAACGTGATTGTAAGCACTTGGACCACTGCAAAAAGGGCCTTGTCACGTCGATGTCGCCACAATCTCATCTTATTTCAAGATAAGCAAGGTTGTGAGTAGTCAAATCGACAAGGAGGAAGTTGAGCGAACTGGGTTGGAAGTTGCTGAATGACCTTGTATGGTCCTAACCTGTTACCGTCTCACTATTACCTCTTCCGGTCGTTGGAGCACTTGCTGAGCAAGGTGAAATTCCAAAACTTCAATCACTTGAGTGGAGGAATGACTAGCTTTCTTCTGAATCAAGCCACGAGTTCTATGAGCGCGGTATTGAAGCTGCTGTCTGAGAGATGGCGGAAATGTGTTCAGGCTGATGGCACGTACTTCAAATAATGCTTTTGGAAAAGTTCATTTAGTGCTAGTGGACAAATTGTTTCTTCCTCCAGTGTACATAAACTGTTGTGCGTTCTATTGCTTTCTATGTTTATAAGCCTATCGTTGTCCATGCTTACTGAATGTGAAAAGTAGTGTGATCATTATAAATCTGGCAAAAATTTAGTTGTTAGGCGTCTCAGTCGATTCTTATTACCAGTAATAATGTCAAAATTCCCTAAATCACGAGCAGCAAACACTTACAGCAATGTTGTCGGAGCTGCCCAAAAGACGAAGGCGAGTAGCACAATCATACCGGCGATGCTGTGTGAGAGGCAAAGCAGACCAAATGAATTACGCAAGGCTGGATTGTATCGCAACGCTAGTATCGCAATGCAGTTTGAGACCAATCCAAATGTCCCTATCTGGAATCCATTGACGTTCACTTTCCATTATAATAACTTAACTCCCGAACTTTGTATTTTTTTTCAGTTTGATCAAGCAGCTCTGTGTATCATTTTAGGCTGTCCGAAAATATTTTAACTACTAACTCTATTTTTCAAGGCTGAGACCAGCTTGATGTTCATGTGTACCAATAGCGTGAGATTGTGCAGTTCAGATGGTAAAGTTTTTAAAGACATTCCCAGTCTTTTTCTCAATTCCTAAAGCATTTTCCGGACAAAATACTGCCGAAGGGCTCGAAAAGTGCAATCCACATACGAAAAGTCATGCTACGATAACTGACTGGTTTTTTCTGGCAGACGCCGATAAATGAAAAGACGGTCCCCATCGCTGGAGAAAAAAATTACCGTGGAACATATAGTAATGAATCCACGGTTTAAACTGGCTGCTGAGGTCCATAGTCATTTTTGGAAAAGTCAGTTTATAATGCTCAGCAAAGCAAAACATTGTAATTCACTCGCGAGAAATCTTCGCAGAACAAAGCGCTTTCTTAAGTGTACTAGTAACCTTTCGACAGCGTGAGTTTCAGGGATTCCAACGCTGTGCTCATTTTCTGGAAAAAACGCTCCACTAAAGTATGTCAAGAAAAATAAGACGAGTTCCACATGTCCTGCACTCATATTTAGCGGCTGATCTACTGTGGAGGCGTCTGGTGACCGCGGATTCGATCTGGCGGCTCGCTATCGACCGATCGAAATTTGTGGGGCATCAGATGCGACGTGCGGTTTTTGATATGCGATTTGGAATTTTTTCCCCGTTGCGCAAGAAACTTCAAACAGAACGTATGATTCTGATACTAAAAGACTATCTCTACACGTCCATGTGCTTTCTATGCTTCCAGTGAAGTAATGAAAAAAATTGCGAGAGCGATGTCAAACATAATTTTGTTTTGAATGCCACATCGTCATAAAACGGTTTTTTCCAGAAAGAGAGCGCATATTGCAGTAGTCAGAGATTAAGACATTCGAATAATTACTAACTATTTTTAGGGAAATTCTTGTCTAGCGGAAGAAGTCGTTTCTTCATCTGTAGCCGTCCAACCGAAGAGAATCATTGATGTTATAGAGTACCGTAGATAAGGCTTTTCAAATCTTTGCACAGTGAGTGGCGCGATGTGCGACAGAGCTTTATTATGAGGAATTGCAACTCGATTCGCTTGACATCCACTTGTTTGATTCCTTGGACTAGTCAATTTTTTGGATTTTCAAATCAATCAATATGCCTACACAGAATGCATTTACAAGTTAGGGAACACATCAGTGTGTGTCTTGCTTCCTTTGAGCACAAATCATCGCTGCAAAGCTGAAAGATGTCAGCAGTCTTTCTACTTTATGGATGTAAAAGCGACGAAAGTCTTGAAGCTAACACACAGCTCTGATTAGAAGACTAATTAACGAGGTGCTGCTTGCACCACAGAAAATTTGGCCTTGTTAGAAAAATTCTACCAAGATTATAGTTTTAACATCCAATTCCAAACACAAACATATTGAAAGGCAGTTTTCGTTTTTGGAGACATTGTAGCAGTCGTTCGATAGCTTAGATGCGGATAGAGGAGAAGTTTAGAGAATACATCCTTGGATACACACAAATCTGCCCAATAGTTCAAATAATGCCAAGAAAAAGAGCGTCTTTATTAGACACCATTCTTTTGATCGTCATAGATAAGTCTGTGCTACAATCAGCCTCAATGTCGGTAACGCAGAAAACGTAGAAGTCGATTGGTTTCCTGTACTTGAGCATCGCATTTTCTCGAACACCCCCTATTGTCACTAAAAGTAGGATAAGATTCTGATTGGCAACACCCTTCACAACCCTTTACTGATTATCTTTTCAGCGTTAAACCTCTTCATGTAATATGACAGAATATCACGCAGTATTGGCTAAAAGTTCGAAGGCCTCTCTAATATCAAAGCTTACCAATGTCAAATTTACTTGGATTTGCCCAGTAGACCACTTACAAAGAAACACTTCCGAACAACTGAATGTTAAGTGAGAATAACGAACAAATGAGAAATATGCAATATTGACTAGTTTTTCTAAACACATCTGTGGCTTACTGCACAGAGTTTTTGCGCATGCAAATGCAAGCGACTCCTCTACGCAAATACGGACCATAAATGATTTGTAGCACTTAGTTTAGTTTATGCATGCAAGCGATGAATTTGGAGAAGGATACCCTTGGGAAGCAGAGGAAGACAGGGTTTGTGGTTTTCCGATAGACGGCTACAATAGCTTGCACGTGATCACATCGGAATTATTTTGAGTTGTTGGACTTTTACAGAGATAAGCGGAATCGTCATGGGGTCAATTCACTAAAAATATATAGAGAATAATGCTCTTTTATGATTCTACATAATTCCAGCTCCTTTAGTATACTGATAATCCAAATTATTTCGTATTATCGATGAGCTGATATTGCATTCAGTACACATAGTCGATATCAAGAAATCCATTGTTTTGTGATATATAATAGTTGTAGTAACTTTTGGATACTGTATATAACAAAATTAATCAAGACATAAACATCTGTATAGTGATTTTATTTGCACAACTTATACATTTGATTGCATATCAAAAACACTGCGATTATGCAATAAATAGAGCTCTGCTTTACACAGAAGAATCTATATATGCTACAGAACCATATGAGTAAGTAGAGGAATTTGCGGTGTATCGAACTACTGCAAAAAACCCAAGGTGTTACAAAATAGAGAAAGAAACCCTAGTCAAACAACTCAATTCGCCCATCGGTGCACAGTTCACGTTGTGCGCATCGTTTTCTATTATCGTCCCATGAGGGTTAACGTTAGGCATTAGACGCTTATAAAATTTCCAAATATATTGCTGTGATAAGTTACTAAAAATAGCCTAAAACTTACCACGGCTATGATCACCGACACAGCAATATTCTCTACGTGAAAAGGAGTAAACGAGATTTCGGACATCTGAAAATAGACGATTTTTTTGTGGTGAAAACTAATATGCAACTGCAAAAGGCGGTGACAAAATATAAAACGGAATATTGTATTCTTGCTCATAGTCATTCAATCAGAAAAAAATAGGAATATGTTTAAGGTAGCCTAACATATCGCCAACATTAATCACTTGGTATATCCATTTCTGCGAATCACAGCTGCAATTACCCCATACCAAATTATATTTGTGAAGGCATTAAAGTAATTCACAAGGTGCCCCCGGTGGTTTCAATGCCTTTCCACAAATGAGGAGGTTTATTTGGACGTTGATTCTGAAACATCACTATGGGTATAAGCCTTAGTTTCTTTTATTTCAAATAGCTATGAGTTAGGTTAGCCTAAGCAGCCTGTAATGAGAAACCCGCGTCTAACTTATGGGAGCATGTAATGAAATAAGGAACGAATGGAAGAGTAGAACTTTCGATGCTTTTCATGCGAGCAAAGCCTTATAAAACAGTTTCAACAGGCGGCTCTAACAGTTTTCCAGTGAGCAGTTTGGCAAGTATTTAAAAATGAAAAGCATGCATCAAAAGGTTCAACATTTTTCTGCCGTTTTTACTCGCTATCAAATACAACGAAAAACGCTTTTTCTCACTGCAGAGAATAAAATTGAACGTTTGCTCTCTGAAGAATAAAAGCTGTTTGCACAACGATTGGTAAAAGCCGGTAGTTCTTGAAACAGTGGATCCTTGAACTATCGAAGTCATTCTTCTTCAGTCGGCTATAATGCAGTGATCAAGAAGCTCATTTTCTAGTAGCCGTGCTTTCAATAATTAGTTTCAGCCATTGTGATTCCCTCCAATTTTTACTGCTACAGAAATATGCACAAATAAATTGGTGTCATTTTCTTAAGAATTTGAGGTCCGGCTTGGCATCTCGGGTGCTAGACGTGCGTCTCTATAGAAGCAGTAGACAAGTAGTCAAATGACATTTGTTACTGATGAAGCATACGAGAAGGTCGGATTGTAAGGCTAAAACTCGACGCGTCATACTAGACGTCTCAAAGGCTTTGGAAAACTTTATCGGATTATATTGCAATTCACGAGGTCTCAAAATAGTCGGCTGGAAGTGTTGATATGCACAGATTATTAACTAACTAAAAGTGAAGAAGAGTGGAAAGCATGGTTGGTGTTTACTATGGAAGAGCATTCTAAAAACAAAAGTTAGTATTGAGAATGCCGGTGTGCGAGTAGATCTATCATTTGTAGGATTAAGTTGTATTATGCAAATTTTTATTCAAAACATTTTCAAGTAACTTATATGACTGCGTACTTGAAGTGCAATTTTCAAGCTTTCGTTTACTACTTCTTTTTTTATAGTAGGGCGGGAGGTTCAATATAACCACATGAATGATTGAAAAACAAGACTCGAAAAGTCGAATGACGTACTCTCCTTTATCTATGGTTCATGTATCATCCACTACCCCACCAAAGTCCTTTCTTTATATCTTTTTTTTTGTTGAATCTAACGGTCTATCCTTTTATTGCGTTAATTTCTAAGTTTAGGGTGTGCATGAATAGACAGTCCACTGAATTCCGCTTTTTAATAGTTGTCCTAATTTGTGGCACTTGGTAATTGTTTTTTCCCCACGTTTACTGTCTGGGCACTAGAGAATAGAAATACTGTCTCAAAAGTTTGAAAATGAAAAGAAAAGCTTAGAAAACTAATCTTAATTTGAAGCTTCACAAGGTTGGTATCTTTTTCCCAATCGATTGTTCTGCTTTCCGGTCGATGGGTTTTCGCGGTTGCTTGTGGCTGATGTTTCGGCAAATACCCTTCTTCAGAGCCTGAACGTATCATTCGTTTTAGCTTTATTTATATGACTATACACAGTGAGAAAAAAAGCAAAGTGAATTACTTTTGAATAAATCATTTTTAAACAAATTAACTTCCTTTTTTTGCTCACTACAAAGAATAATCCTTTTCTTTTCTGCTATTTTCTTCTCTTTTTCAAAGTTTCACATTATTAACATGCCGAGGTTTCAAGAAAGTCGTCTTTCGAGTTGTTACAAGATGTAGCAGCTAAACATTTCCGACTTGTTAGGGACGTATTATCGTTAAGGCAAAAAAAAATCGTCTTAATTGGACAGAAGACCTACTTTCTTAGCCGCCGCATAAGAAACAAAGTCATTCCTAATTCAATGAAAGATAGGAAATTGCATGAAATGTGTGGCGTACCAAATGATTCGCACCAAATACTGAACATTCACATGCGTTTATTACGCATTTGTTTGCAAAATACACAAAACCAACTGTTTCACTTCTGGAAAAAATGCGTCTATGAAGAACATCACTGTGTTAAGTATTTGGATAAGAATCTTTGGAAAAGAATAGTAGATGAATCTATGTCTATCTGCGACGATATTCGATATGACATAAACATAAGTTACGAAGAAAGTTTGGAGATCTACTACGGAAGCGAAGTTCAAGTTTAAATTGAGGCTCAGGAAGTAGAAGAAACCCCACTTCTGACAAGTTCGAAGGACAATCTGAGGTAAAAGACGCGCCAATACCCCCCAGAGTTACTATATTAGGAGGCATAACCCTCACGGATAGTACGCAATCACTATTGGAATTGGGGCCAAGTTTTTCACCTGCTCAATCCCTTTCCAAAACTTCGCCGCGTGCTATCGCTTGTAATTTGCACGCAGTCCTAGATCAACTCCGTTATAAAGCAAAACAAGACAGGCTAGGTCTACCACAACGTAGAGAG